>JAXQQM020064309.1:0-23530 GCA_034641835.2 Pinus albicaulis | reverse complement strand
TTCCTGAGTTGACATTTTCAGTCTATTTCCTTACTACTATGAATTTCAGTCTCACTCTGCATTTTTCCCCTTATCGGATCCTAGCATGAGTCTTCACAAAATGGTGCACAAAACTCATACGCCCAGACCTAAAATCTTTTAGATTTCATCTTGAAATCATGTCACATCCATGCCAACATTGCACTTCACACTATGCTATCTTTAACTTTTTTCTTTAACACTTGTTCTCTTGAACCTGCGCACTCCAATATGTGATTGGGTCCCACTCACATCGCATATCGCACTTAGGCGATATTAACATGAACCTTTCGTACTATATTTTAAAAATTGCAATGTGCACATTACGATTGGGCCCCACCTAGCATCTCACATCGCACTTTGAAAACTTTAACATTTACCTCCCGCACCCATCCTTTAAAATATGTGATTGGCAATTACGATCGAGTCCCACCTGGCATCGCACATCGCACTTCGACAACTTTAAAATTTACTTCTCACCCCAATACTTTAAAATATGTGGTTTGTGATTGCGATAGGGTCCCACCATCATCACACATCGCACTTCAGCAAATTTAACATTTACCTCTCGCTCCCATCCTTTAAAATTTGTGATTTGCAATTGCGTTTGGGTCCCACCATCGTCGCACATCACACTTCAACAACTTTAACATTTACCTCCCGCGTCCATCCTTTAAAACCTACGATTTTTGATTGCGATCGGATCCTACCTGGCATCGCACATCATACTTCGACAACTTTAACATTTAAATTTTATGCCTATCTTACAAAACATGCGATCTGTAATTGCGATTGGGCTCCACCGTCGTCGTATATTGTACTTCGGAGATTATATCATGAAATTTTGCGCTTATATTTGGAAAATCATAGAATATGATGAGAGGCAAAGATTTTAAGGTGGCTAATAGTTGGTTGCGACGGTCCGTTATATAAAACCTGAAGTTGGTTGTCGGAGGGGTCCTAAGGTGGTAGGCGGTATTGTGAAAGGGTGGTACGAAATACATTGAAAATTGTCAGATGTGGAAGTGGGGAAAAAATATGGTTAACGTGCATGGCTCAGGACTGCTGACGTGAGGTGGAGTCGGGGTATGAGATTTAAGGGGTTAAATAAAACTTGGGATAATAGAAATAACAAAGCGGCGGGGTAAAAAGGATATGCAACATGGTCGGTGACTTAGGAAACAAAAACATACCATAAGGTTCCAAACTTGACAAAAAATCATCCCTTTAGATCTTTAGACTAAAACTTGAACCTTTCAGTTTGATTTCTCTTATGTTTGATTACAAGAAAACAATCAAGAAATTTTTAGGCTGCATATCTATAGTATGAACTTTGCATTTATCCTTTCTCAGCAAATCTACTTACCCAACTTAAAAATCCTATTAATGTTTTCTCCTGTTAGGGTGCATATAGACTTGCAGACCCTAACATTGTTTTTTCTTTTTTGAATTTCTAACCTATCACCTATCCCTTACTTCTCCTCTTGTTTCAGATTAGGCTTTGGACCAGTGTCATTTTATACCTATCTATTGATAAGCCAAGATTAAATGGTTTGGAAAATCTTCATTTTCTAACCTATCAGCAGAAAATTCAAGATTGTACAATCATGCTTAAATTGTATGATTGCATAAAATCCTTCTCAATAGTGGTGGAATTTTGATTTGCAACACTTTTAGAAATATTTATTTTTTGTGTGGGGCTTCCTTTTCCTTTTTTTTTAAATGCCCTCTTTTCTTCTTCTTTTCTTTCTTTTTATCTTTCTTTGGAAAGGACTTTTGAATATTTAAATCTATGTACAATATGAAAAATTTGCAAAGAGGAAGTGCACAGTCACCTTGTGACACTCTAAATTACAGGAATCTAAGAGTGGATCCAGCTGGGGATGGCACTTCTGTTTAGGGATGTGTTAAGAACACCAAGACTAGTAGCCTTGTATACTTCTCCTTTGCAACAATTTGACTAATCTCTTTCTTCCCCTTTTTTTTATATATATTTTCTTATCATACTAGGTTTATGGGCTTCACTTCAGGCTTCAACCTTGTCCAACAGATTATTAAAAACTGTAAGGCTATGGTATTTAGAATGATGAAAGTTTATTCTAAGTTTTGAACAAAAATAATGTTTTATCCTCCTGCCATTGACAAGACCTCCAAACAGCTCTGTTCCATCTATCTCTTGCAAGAAAAATGCATTATCTCCTCTGAAAGAATGAATAATGCATGGGCCTTTCCATGAGTTGTCAAAATTTCCATGTTTACCTTTATCTTCTCTTCTACAATCCCATTTCCACACTTCATCCCCGATATTGAAAATATTTTATTTTTTTCTTTTTTCAAAAATCTTCTTCATATTTTCTTGCACCACCTGAGTCTTGTTGTACACCTCTTCTCTAGATTGTTGCAGATGAATGTTCTAGCCTATTCTCCTTTGTACATAATTTTCTTCAGCTTGCACCTCTTGAATCGGTTTCATGGCTGGTTCTACTAAGGATGTTGGGAAAACTGCATCCATTCAATAGACTAACTCGTATGGTGACATGCCAATTAATTTCTTAGTTGTCAGTCTGTCAGCCCACAATGCATGCAGCAATTTTTTATGTCAGGAATTCTTATTTTCTTCCAGCAAATTCTTGATGATGTTGAATAGGATCTTGTTGGAGGACCCCGCTAGTCCATTACCTTGAGGGTAATAAGCCATTGAATGCCCCAAATAAATGTGATATATGTGGAAAAAATCCACCATCTTCTTTGACTTAAAAGAAACATCATTATCCGTAATTATTTTCCTAGGAAAACCAAATCTAGATAGGATGTTGTCTTCAAGGAATTTGATAATCACTAAGTCACTAGCAGTTCTATAAGGGATGGCCTCTATCCATTTGGTAAAATATTTTGTAGAATTAAGGATCCATTTATCCTGGGCAGAGGAGGAAGGGTGGATTTCTCCATTAAATTCTAAACCCCATTGTTGTAAAGGAGCTTCAACAGAGATTTGATGTAAAGGTAGAGGCAACAAATTTATTTTTCCTTCAAAAATTTTGCATTTATGACAGGTAGCTACCATTTTGTGGATATTTGGGAAGAGAGTAGGCCAATAGAAACCAACCCTAAGGATCTTATTAGTAGTGGTTTTCCAGTAGAGATGGCCTCCACAATACCCTTCATGAAATTCATGCATAACCCCATTTTCATCTTCTTGAAGCAAACATTTAAGCAATATGCCCCCAGAATATTTCCAGTACAAAATATCTTCTAGGATGCAGAGTTTTACAACTTTCAATTTGAAGAATATATCTTTTGTTTTGGACAAACTAGGAGGATCATTTAAATTGAAAAGAACATATAATATATCTCCGTAGTAGGGATAATTTAGGAATGCTTCCTCAATAGGTGGAGTCACTAGCTCCCCTTGTTTATCCAGTGAAAAAATCATGTTAATATGTAGTGCTTGAAAATTTGTTTCAGCCATCAATTTGGATAATCCTTGTCCCTTTATCAGTTTGGTGGGTCTGATCTCTAAATCATACTCCAATATAACAACAATCCAATTGCCTCTTTTTCCATCAGGATCCCGCATTAGGATTTATTTGACAACTGTATTGGAGACAAATGAAATGATGTGTGAGTGAAGAATGTAAAATCTGAAATCCTTTAGTGCTTTCATCAATTAAAAATCCTTATTTTCCATGATATTGTACATCAAAAGTGCATCTCTTAAATCTTGGCTGAAAAATGCTATGGGCTGCTCTTCTCCATCCTTATTTTTCTGCAGCAATACAACAAAAAATGTGTGGATTGATGCAAAGGAAAAAATTACGAAATCCTTTAGTGCTTTGATCAAGTCTGAAGCCTTATTTTCCATGATATTATACATAAAAGGTGCATCTCTTAAATCTTGGCTTAAAAATGCTATGGGCTGCTCTTGTCCATCCTTATTTTTCTACAACAATACAACATCAATTGTGTGCACTGATGCAAAGGAAAAAATTAGGAAATCCTTGGTGAAATCAGGGTTGATCAGAACGAGTGCTTTTGTGAGTGCCTGCTTTACCAAGTCAAAAGATTTTTTAGCTGCCTTGGTCCATTTTACTCCTGAATATCTTTTGAGCATGATAGTGATATTTCTTAGGAGTTCAGTAAGGTTTGGTATAAACCTTCTCAAAAAATTTATCTTTCCAATGAAGGATTGCAACTCCTTGATGTTTCTAGGATGATTGATTTGCAGTATGCCCTCAATCCTACTGGGGTCAATCTTGATCCCTTATTTAGATATGATGTGGCCTAGAATATTTCCTTCTTCAAGACCAAATAATTGTTGCTTTGGATTTAGAGATAGACTGAACCTTCTGCATTTTTCAAAAAATCTTCTCAAATGGGCCAAATTTTCTTCATCAATTTTTGAATATACTGTGATATCATCAAGATATATCACAATAAAAATACTAATTTATTTTGAAAAATAAATAGCCATTGCTCTTTGAAAAGAGACACCAACATTTATTAATCCAAAGGGAATTTTTACATACATGAAGGTTCCCCAAGGAGTAGTGAAAGTTTTTTTGTGTTGATCATCTCAATGCGCTAGCACTTGATTGTACCCTGAAAAGCCATCTAGAAACGATATTATTTTGGAGCCCGCTACCTTTTTCAATATGTGGTACATATTTAGTAAGGGGTACTTGTCCCTAAATGATGCCTTGTTTAGATTTCTAAGGTCAATGCAGAGCCTGATCTCTCATGTCTTCTTTCTCAAAGGTATAATATTAGAAACCCATTCGGAGTATGTAATGTCCCATTTTAGCACAGGGCTAAAATGGAACATTAGAATTTTGATTTTATATTATTGCAGCTGAATAAATGGGTAAGGAGGCCCATGATTATGAAAAACATCAATAAAATCCATCACATTATGAAAGAGGAGCATTAGCGGAGCTTGTTTGCAAACCCATGTGTGAAAAGGGTTAATTTCTAAGAGGGCTAGGTCATGTTGACCAAGTCAAACTGTGCAATAGATGGAGGTGTCACTTGCTTGGGAAGCCTACTAAATTTCATGAGGAGGAGAAAACCCTAATGTGTGGGGTCCATGGTTAAGGAGCCTTCATTGGCATAAAAGGAGGGGAAATCAACCATTTTGAGCTAGCTTGGATATTTCGAATTGCTTTCCACAGTTGCACATTGTGATAGTTGTGTTGCTCAGCCCAAGGGATTTCTTGTTCAAGGATTCCCTCCCTTCTTGAGAAGCTCTTGAAGGTTTGATCTTCATCTTCTCCACATCTTGGCTCAAGGCCAAAGCTACTCCTTTAAGTGCAGTGATTCTTGTAGCAAGAGCCATTGTGTTGCTTGGGTTGCAGTGGAGGTTCTCACACCATCATTCCGAAGCTCAGATTTTAGAAGATGAAGCTTTTATGCATCCAGGAGATCAGTAGGGGAGAAATCAAATCCATTTTTCATATCTTGGTAGGAGGCCAAACTCTTCCCATCATCTACAACGAAGTTCCTCTTCTTAACTACGTAGTTCTTGAGTGCAATTGCAGCGAGGAGTTGCACCAGCATTTTGGAGAGTGAGATATTTGGTGAAAGGACCAGCCTTTCACTCTAGATTTCCATTGGAGGAGGTCTATACATTTTATGCAGCATTGTTCAACCATCTCCTTCAGGTTCTCATTTTAGAGTAGCGGCTACTCTAGCTACTCCGACATTTCTGCAGAAATTCCATTTTGTATGTATTGTAGCCAATCCCTTTAGGGATTGTTTATTATAGTTTCCAGGGGTTGAGATCCAGCTCCCCCTTATTCATTTGAGCTCATTATTTCCATATCTTCATTGTATCATTATTTTGCAGCAGTATTCCCTCAGTGACTGTGCAGTCATAGTTGGGCATAGTATATGTAGCAGTGTATTTCATGTTCATTGTACTTGTGTCTTTAGAGAAGGAGTTGCTTCATCTTAAGTGATAATTTACTCAAGATCATTGTACAAATTTATTCTATCATATTATTAATGAGAATACTATGAGGGTTTATTTCATTTTCTGAATTTTCTGCACCCACTGCTATTTTCAGCTCATGCGTGTGTATTGTTGTAGCTCATCTCTTGTGAGAAATATCTTCCTGAAGGAAGAAATATTTTCATAGCTATAGGTAGAGTCTGATTAAGGGCCAGGAAGCCTCTGGTTCTCATCCTCTCTTTAGAGGTGAAATAACTGGTATAATCCCTCTCAGTCCATCTCTAATGTAGCCTTGTTAATATTTCCAACAAAGGAACGTTTTAGTGGTGAAAAATTCTGTTGATTTCCATTTCGAGACATTACAGTGGTATCAGAGCATAGAACTTGGCACAACCTGTGAAGTTCAAATTTCAGAAGCAGGGAGCCCAAGGATGAATAAGATGAGTTTACTCTCATCTATTTTCAGATCCAGAGGAGACCTCTCCAAAGAGGTCAAGAAAAATGGAGGAGAAGAGGAAGGACCATGCACTTCCTGTTCTCACAGAGAAGCAGAGTAGAAGCATGGAAGACACTTGGAATTTGAAATTCTAAGTGAGTGCCTAGCTGAATATTCAGCAAACCCTAGAGTCTCCCAAGAGACTTTATATTTCCCACAGTTGATTCAGCAGAAAGAAGAAGAAATACCCCACATCCACGGGATGATGAGAGGCAATAGATTTCTATTGTCCACATTTGATGGATCACGCACATGTGCAGCAGAGGTTTGGGCAAAGAAGCTCGAGGCCTTTTTCCTACTACATCCTATAGCAGGCAAAGAGGTAGTAGAATTTGCAGTGCTGCACTTAAAAGATGAAGCAAAGATTTGGTGGATCAGCCATTTAGACCATGCAAGGGTTTCAAATCTTGTTGAGTTTTCTCAAGGATTGATCAGTAGATTTGGAATAAAGAGGGAGGAGCTCTCATCACCATTGGATGAGGCATGTACCAGCGATGTTGAGACCATGGAGGAGTGGCCTTCATCTTCAACAGTTTGGGAGGCCAATATTCATGAGGAAGCAACACTTGCAGCCTTGCAAGGAGCTTCCAAGTTTCACAAAGGTATGATTGGAGATCCATTTCTTGTCATTTCAGTAAACACCTTGGATGGCTCAACATCATCGCATGCAAGTGAATTAGAGCAGCAGAATAATACTGTGTTGTACAAGAGCAGTGATGCAAAGGAGATCTCACAGAGATATTTCAATGGAGGTGCACTCCCACACTTTTTGGAGTGCAAGGTTCTTCAACAGTTGGAGGAGGGTTTTTCCTTCTCACAGGAGCAAATAGAAGATGGGGGACATCTTCGGATGGATATCTTCTCTCATGAATATGGTGGACATTCCTTGAGCCACACATATCATGATGGGAGGTTTTTTCCTACGAACTATTTGGGTCCTTATAGGATCAAATTGATCCTTAGGAGATATGTATTTCAAAATCCCATGAAATGCAGAGGTTTGATTTGGTATGAGGTTAGTCCTCAAAGGAAGAGTACCAGGATGAAGGAAGGGAAGAGGCATCCACACATGGCTGAGTGGATGTGGTGGAGAAGAATCAAGGGGCTAGTGGGCCACTTGCAGATTCATGATACCGGGTAGTAAGAGGCTTGGCTGCGCTGGTTACTCTTGAAGGAGTTTGGCCATCACTTGGCATAATCTCTTTCTAGGAGTAGGAGGAGGCATCAAGGGGGTTTGTTTCTTGGGTGGTGTTGGAGAGAGCAAAGGCATATGTGCTCTCACATGATGTAAAATGTTGCAGGAGTAGGAGATGGCACTACCATGGTGCAAAGGAGATACTCCTTGGATTTTGATGATCAGGAATTGCTTCGACGTTGCGAGAGACTCCATATTTGTAGCAACATTGTTTGAGGATTGCTCGTTTATGGTGAGGGAGCTGAGGGAAACAGCGCAGTGCTATCCAAAGACTATCTAGTGCCTAATGCAGAGGGAGGAGGATCTCTTGCTCCGAGGAGAAGGACTCTTGCATCCTTGCAAGGAAGTCCCTCGGATCTCATGCATGGAGATCAAGGCACACATGTGCCACTGTTGAGGAGGTGTGTCACCATTGAGACACAAGGAGGAAGTAAGGAGAAGACCCAACATCTTGAGATGAGGAGTACACATCCCTACTCATTGTTGGAGGATGATGCACCTAAGAGGGCGATTGGATTGCGTAGTACAAGCATGGATAGACTTGTTCATCAATCTATGTAGTCACCCCTTGAGGATGATGTCTCACTGCATGGAGACATTCTGCCAGGGAGACCACTAGATCACTAGCTGATGGGAGATGCTTCACATGTTGGGGCACCATTCATTATTTTCAGAGGAGTCGAGACCTTGGGAGACAACTTCACAGCGCTGAGAGCCTTGGTAGACTCAAGGAGGAGGGGGCCATTCCCTCAATATCCTTTACCAAAGATGGACCATATATTGCAAAAGGTAGTGGACTCTAGAAGGAGATCTTTTCTAGATGGTTTTTAGGGTATAATCAAGTGTTGGTGCATCTGGATGATCAACACAAAAAAAATTTTACCACTCCTTGGGGAAATTTCATGTATGTAAAAATGAATTTTGGGTTAATAAATGCTAGTTCCACTTTCCAGAGAGCAATGGACATTGTTTTTATAGAAGATATTGGTCTTTTCATTGTAATATATCTTGATGATATTACAGTATATTCAAAAAGTGATGAAGAACATTTGGTCCATTTGAGAAGAGTTTTTGAAAAGTGCAGAAGGTCCAGACTATCTCTGAATCCTAAGAAATAATTTTTCGGTATTGAAGAAGGAAAGCTTCTGTGCCATATTATATTTGAAGAAGGAATCAAAATTGACCCCAACATGATTTAGGGCATACTTGAAATCAGTCATCCAAAGAACACCAAAGAGCTTCAATCTTTCATTGGAAAGATACATTTTTTGAGAAGGTTTATAAAAAACCTGATAGAACTTCTGAGAAATATCACTAATATGCTCAAGAGAGATTCAGGAGTTAAGTGGACCATGGAAGTTAAGAAATCCTTTCACCTGGTGAAGCAGACACTCACTAAAGTACCGGTTCTGATCAACCCTGATTTCACCAAGGATTTCGTTATTTTTTCCTTTGCATCAGTGCACACTAATGATGTTTTATTGTTGCGGAAAAATAATGACGGAAAAGAGAAACCCATAGCATTTTTCAGTAAATCGTTAAGAGAAGCGCCCTTGAAATTTAATATCATGGAAAAGAAAGCTTTTTCTTTGATCAAAGAACTGAAGGATTTCAGAGTTTACATTCTACATTCACATGTCATTTCCTTTGTGCCCAATACAGTTTTCAAAGACATCCTAATGCAACATCCTGATGGAAAAAGAGGCAAGTGGATTGTTGTCATCTTAGAGTATGATTTGGAAATGAGAACCACCAAATTGATCAAGGAACATGGATTGGCCAAATTGATGGTTGAAACCAATTTTCAGGCACTAGCTATCAGCATGATTCATTCATTGGATGAACAAGAGGAGCTGTCGACTCCACCTATTAAGGAAGAATTATTGAATTCTCCCTGGTATGTAGATATATTACATGTTCTATTTAATTTAAATGCTACTCCTAGTTTTTCCAAAACGAAAGCTAGATTCTTGAAATTGAAAGTTGTAAAATTTTGCATTCTAGAAAATGTCTCATACAAGATGCTCTGGGAATATTTCTTAAAGTTTTTCTCAAAAGAGATGCAGAAATGGTTATGCAAGAACTTCATGAAGGATATTGTGGATGCCATCTATACTGGAAAACCACTACTAACAAGATCCTTAGGGATGGTTTCTATTGGCCTACTCTTTTCCCAGATATCCAAAAGATGGTAGCTACATGTCGCAAGTGTCAAAAATTTTATGTAAAATTAAATTTGAATCCTTTTCCCTTACAACCAATCTCTGTTGAAGCTCCTTTCCAAAAATGGGGTCTATACTTTATTGGAGAAATACATCGATCTTCCTTTCCCCAGCATAAATGGTTCCTTACTGCTACAGAAAATTTTAGCAAATTGATAGAGGCCATTCCTTCCAGAACTGCCACTCACTCATTGATTATCAAATTCCTTGAAGCCAACATCCTATTGAGATTTAGTCATCCCAATAAAATCATTACAGATAACATTGTTTCTTTAAAGTCGAAGAAAATGGTGGCTTTTTGCCACAAATCTCACATCACTTTTGCGCATTCAAAAAATTATTACCCTCAAGGTAATGGAATAGATGAATCCTCCAATAAGGGTTTGGTTAACATCATCAAAAATTTGCTAGAAGAAAATAATAAATCATGGCATAACAAATTGGTGTATGCATTATGGGCTCACAGGTTGACAACTAAGAAATCAACTGTCATGTCACCATACCTATTGGTCTATGGGATGGATGCATTTTCCCAACATCCTTGGCAGTGCCAACCATGAAAATCATTCAAGAGGTACAAGATGAAGAAAATAATATACAACGGAGAATCAATCAAACCATTCAAATGCAACAGTCCAGAGAAGAGGTTTACAACAAAACTCAGGTGGTGCAAGAAAACATAAAGAAGATCTTTGAAAAGAGAACAAAAGAAAATGATTTCAAGATTGGAGATAAAGTGCTAAAATAGGATTCTAGAAGGGAAGATAAAGGTAAGCATGGAATGTTTCACAATCTCTGGAAAGGCCCATATATTGTTCATTATTTCAGGGGAAATAATGCATTTTTTCTGCAAGAGTTGGATGGAACAGAGCTGCGTGGAGGTCCTGTCAATGGCACGATATTGCAGCATTACTTCTCCTAGACACAAAAAAATTCCCAACTCCATTGTAAATATCACAATTTTTGGTTCGAATCCTTTAGGAAGCTACCTTTTGTGCCGGAAAGACAGAAATAAAAGTGATAAAAACATCAAGAGAAGATTCACAGAAATTGTTGCAGAGAAAAAGTATGCAAGGCTACTGGTATTGATGTTCTTGACACTTCCCTGAACAAAAGTGCCATCCCCAGCTGGAGCCACTGTTAGAGTCCTGTAATTTATAGTATCACAAGGTGACTGCGCATTTCTTACTTGTAAATTTTCATATTGTACATATATTACAATACTGAAAATAATTTAGAAAGAAGATAAAAAGAAAAAAAAAAGACAAAGAAAAAAGTGTGTTAAAAAAGGAAAAAGAAAGCTCCACACAAAAAATGAATATTTTTGAAAGTGCTGCAAATCAAAATGCCACTAATATTTAGAAAATTTTTGTTCAAACATAGAACTGTAATATTCCCAATTATCCATGAGCTAGTTGGAATATTAATTTTTTTTTTTTGATTTCTTGTTTGATGAATAAAAGCATATGGTGATAGATAAATCTCCTTAATATGAATAAAATAAATGCCAATGTGATAGGAGGACATCTTGGCAGTTTAATTGAGCACCTTTATGTGTGAAAAGGGGTTGCAACACATAGAATGGGTCAACCTTGACCAAATCAACAACGTTGTCATGGTGGAGTGCCATTCATTATGGGACAGTGTAGTTTTAGATGGAGACTCTTTACATGGAACTAGTGTAATAAATGAATGGGGCTTAGGGTTAGGAATCTCATCAATTATATAAGGAAGAGGAGGACAGCCATATTTAATTAATGTATTAGTATTATATATTTATTAATATATGGTTTGTTTAGAAATATAACTTTCTTCAGCTGTTTAGCTAAGATTGTAGCGTTGTTTAGCACAGGGTGTTCCTGATCGGGAATCCCACCTCTTTCATTGTGAAGCCTCTACGTAGAGAATTACATTATATTTCCACATTCAGGCATTAGCCCAAGCTTCATCTCTCATCTACAACGTATATCCTTTTGAGGGTTGTGTTGTGTTGCAGGTTTCAAGAGTGGAGAACAAATTTGGGTCACTTTAGTGGTTATTTTGAGTGGATAAGGGTTCCTTTCCATTTGGGGGATAGTAAGGAAGACCCTTGAGCCTCATTGCAGCATTTGGCATCAGGCCACTTATTTATTTTCCACTACAACATAGTTTCTGTCTTGGACTGCATTATTTTCACTGAGGAGTTACAGGGTGGTTTTAGTACACCATTTGGGGAGGAGGTTTTCTAGAGAAGGGATCCAGATTTTCATCTAGAGGACCCATTGGAGGAGGCTACATTATTTTTCTTATCATATCAGCCCCATATTTCCAGTTCAGTTGTTGAAGTGGATCTTCAACCCTAGGGCTTGGGTTCCCATCTTGTATATTTGTGTATTGTTGAAAACCCTTTTTTGGGTTCTTCATTGGAGGTTGTATAGAGCCTAGATCTGTATTTTTTGTATCTTTTAAGGCATATATCATCCCATGATCTTTTTTATACTCATTTTCTGTAGCAGTGCATCCATGACTGTGTTGTAGCAGTCTTCCGACATTTTGATATAGTAGCATCACCTCTTATTGAGGGTTTTCTTCATTGGAGGCTTATTGTGTCTTGTTATATGCTTTGTGGCCCATTAGTTTATACCTATATGCTGCTATAATGATGAATGGAAGGTTTCCATATTGGCTTGTTGTTTTGATTTAATGTTTTACACTACTATTTCCATGGTTTTGCACTATATTCCTACTCTTCCCATTTGGGAATATTACAGTGGTATAAAATCATAATATTGGCTCATCCTATGCACTTTGAAAAGTTAATATGTCATTAGAATAAGGAGATCCTCTCAAATATAGAGAGAAGAGGCATCTCAGAAGAATAAACCAGAAGTTTGATCATACAAATGATAAAGAAGACAAGGGTAAAACTGGCTTATCATGAGAATATGAAGAGAATGAGTATCCCAAGCTACTTCTTAGAACTATGGAAGACATTGATAGAGAAATAAAGGAGATGAGTATGGACAGATACAGGGAATCCCCTAAAGGATTTCTACACGGTGAAGGCTCCAACATTTCTCATCATTGGAGTGATCAACCAGTGAAGCAACAACAAGTTTCCCAATGCTCTACAATGTCTACATTCTTAGTAGTGGGAAATGAAGGGTTTCAAGAACAAGAAAATATTGAAGACTATTTCATGGAGTATGAGTCTCAATCTTAGAGATTCAAATATCACTTGAGTTTTCTATAATTTTTTCATGTCAAGGACAATAGGAGACCTAGGCATCACAATAGAAGTGGAGGATTCATTCAAAATCATGATCTACACCGAACTATGGGAATATTTTTCTTACCCAAATTTGATGGGTCATCTAAATTCAATGCCAAATCATGGGTAGAGAATATTGACATCTATTTCCAGCTGAACAAAGTACCAGAGATGGGAGCCATTAAGATAACAATGTTCCACCTTGAGGGTGAAGCACTAGATTGCTGGTTCCATGGCTTGTCTACATTGGGTCATGCCAATGTGACTGTATATTTAGAGTTTACAAGGAGGTTGGTGGAGAGGTTTGATCGGAGAGATCCTGAGGTACCATTCAGGGGGCTAGCAAAGCTCAAACAATCAGGTAATCTAGAAACTTACATTTCTGAGTTTTAAATTTTTTTTGTTATGGTTCCGG
Source organism: Pinus albicaulis (assembly GCA_034641835.2). Classification (NCBI taxonomy): domain Eukaryota; kingdom Viridiplantae; phylum Streptophyta; class Pinopsida; order Pinales; family Pinaceae; genus Pinus; species Pinus albicaulis. Next base: position 9,987 of record JAXQQM020064309.1, on the reverse strand, counting down.
ATTTATCTACAGCAAGAAGGGTCTATATGTTCATGGATGGGTTAGAAAAACCTCTTCATGGGTTGGTTAAGTATACCCAGCCCACTACGCTTCAAGATGCCATTGAAAGGGCTAGAGATCTACAAGATGCCTTGTTAAAAGAAAAGGCAAAATTTCAGAAAAATACCTTTTTTCCATCCAAGGGAAAAGATGAGAAGGCTCATCTTTCAAAGGAGAGCCAAAATAAAACACTTGTTATTCATGATGTCCGAAGATACTTGAGGAGAAGGAATCTTTGCTTCACATGCCAATAATCATGGGCACCCAGACATAGATGTGCAGCAGGAAAGGAACAATATATAGAGGTATTATCAGATGATGATGAGGAGGAAGAAGAAGAACCAGAGAAGGGTCACAATGCTGGAATAGCAGGAGATGAGCCACCACCACCAGGAGGTGAGGATGGATCAATTGCTCCAATTAGAGGGACTCTTGCATCAATAAGAGTGGTACCCAATTACGAAGAAAATTCCACAAAAAAAACAGAGTTGGATTTGCGCAGTGGGAGAAAGGACATGGTAGTCCCATATATTATGCATATGAGGTTGACCCATGAGACATCACTGTTTTATGGCAAACCACCTAGGAGGCCACCTGATCTGGAGTTGGTGAGAGATGTCTCACAATATGTTGCATCCCTCATAGATCCAGGATGAGTGGAAACATTGGAAGGTTATGATACATCGCATAGGCTCCTGGGTAGACTGAAGGAGGAGGAAAAATTTTTCCCACTATCATCATTACCCACTCTCAAATCTCATCTTGCGCTGAGAGAGTATGTTGCGGGATTGGAGGATGGAACTATCATGGTACAAGGAAACTATTCCTTGGATTTAGAGGATCAGAAGATGTTCTCACTTGGGGAGAAGTCTTCCAAATAATGAATGTGGTGTCCATTCATGCATGCTATGGCTAAACTCAGGAAGTTTTGGATAGGTGATAGCTTCCCATGGAATATTAACCTCCAAAAGCTTCAACCTTTACTTGAGCATGAGCAGCTACAAGAGTAGCAACAAAGAAGGGATAGAAGCATCCTGATATGCACCTTTGGTATGGGAGATGTCAAAGTGGAGGAAATCCATATGATAGATGTTCTTTGTGATAGATCATTAGCGCTTTCACTATGGAGGATAGATCTATATTGAAAATCCCAACTGTTGGTGGATTATTCCAAGGATCATTTTACATGCATGATACTTGATGACCATCTTCAAGATGAGGGACACTAAGTCCAAGATGAATTCATATATTATCATTGCAGGATATTCTTATCTAGAGCTTCCAAGCTGAAGGAGAGGTTACCAGAAGCTACACATGAAGATTTTCTCTTCAGCCATACTTATTCTATGAGAGCCTACAACACCATCATGGAGGGTTACACTTGGGAAGGTTTTGAAGAGGAGATATATTAGCATTTAAAAAGATGCATGGACCATGTGGAGATAAGAGAGACACATAAATCTATAGAGGAGTTATCGCAACCACCTCTTTCCTCTTTTGGAATGACGAGGGACATATCTATGGACCAATCCATTTGTATGAGCATAAATTATGGTAAGGAACATGTTTTTGTGCATGATGTTTTACTTGATGACTATTTGCATTCCTTTATCATATTTATGCAAGCCATTACTCGAAGAAGGAGCATTCTACCTTATAAACTTAATGGCCAACTTTGGGCCATAAACATGGTTGAACATGGTCAATCCCTAGGAGGATATAGGGAGATAATTTACAACTCTAGGTGCACTCCAAAGGCACCAAACATTTCTCACCTATTCAGAACTTGTGAGAAAACTTGGGCAACAAGTAAGCGGTGGGAAAACCACTTACCATATCATTATCTGATGCATTCGAGAGATATAATGCGCTGGTTCCACATTTTGGACTATGACCCACATCCATTATTTCATATTTATATTTATACATACTTGGTTTTGATCCCATACGTTGATGATGTTATTGTTATTTTTATGGGAATGACTGGAGGGAGTATGGAAGGAATGAATGTGCCATTTGGGAGATATATTATTCATGTTCATTATGATACATGTTTCAAGGAGGACATTGGGAAAACCATGATTGTTTCATTGGATCTATTTCTTCCTTGTGGGATGATTCATATGCATATCATAAGAAATTGGGAGGAGCATGTCATGGAGGGATGGATTGGGAGACACTTGGCTTTTGAGGGAAGCTTATCATATGGAAGTGTCACCAATGATGGAAGAGAAGAGTTGCAACAGCTGCCTTTACATTTTCTCGAGGATAAGCAACATTTGATAGGGGAGGACTGTAATATTCCCAATTAGTCATGAGCTAGTTGGAATATCAATTTTTGTTTTTGCTTTCTTCTTTGATGAATAAAAGGACATGGAGATCCATAAATATCCATAATAGGAATAAAATCAATGCCAATGTGAAAGGAGGACATCTTGGCAGCTTGATTGAGCACCCTTAGGTGTGAAAAGGGGCTAGAACACATATACTGGGTCAACCTTGACCAAATCAACAACGCTGTCATGGAGGAGTGGCATTCATTATGGGACAATGCAGTTTTAGATGGAGACTCTTTGCATGGAAGTAGTGTCATAAATGAATGGGGCTTAGGGTTAGGAAAATCATCAATTATATAAGGTAGAGGATGTTAGGAATATTTCATTCATGTATTGGTATTAGATATTTCGGAATATATGGTCTGTTTAGACATATAACTTTCTTCAGTTATTTAGCTAAGATTGCAGTGTTGTTTAGCACAGGGTGTTCCTAATCAAGAATCCCACCTCTTTCGTTGTGAAGCCTCTAGGAAGACCATTGCACTACATTTCCACATTCAGGCATTAGGCCAAGCTTCATCTCTCATTTACAATGCAGATTGTGTTGAGGGTTGCATTGTGTTGTAGGTTGCAGCAGTGAAGAAAACATTTGGGTCACTTAGGTGCTTATTTTCAGTGGAGAAGGGTTCCTTTCCATTGAGGGGATAGTAAGGAAGGCCCTTGAGCCTTATTGTAGCATTTTGCATCAAGCCACTTATTTATTTTCCCCTATAGCGCAGTTTCTGTCTTGGATTGCATTATTTTCAGGGAGGAGTTGTAGGATGATTTCAGCACACCATTTGGGGAGGAGGTTTTCTACAGAAGGGATCAACATTTTCATTTAGAGGACCCATTGGAGGAGGCTGCAATATTTCTCTTATAAAATCATCCCCATATTTCTATTTTAGTTGTTGCAGTGGATACTCAGCCCGAGGGCTTGGGTTCCCATCTTGTATATTGGTGTATTGTTGAAAACCCTTTTTGTGCTCTTCATTGGAGGTTGTCTAGAGCCTAGATCTATATTTGTGGTATCTTTTGAGGCACATATCATCCCATGATATTTTTCATACTCATTTTATGTAACAATACATCCATGACTGCGCTGTAGCAGTCTTCCAGTATTTTGATATAGTAGCAGTACCTCTTATTGAGGGTTTTCTTCATTGGAGGCTTAGTGTGTCATGTTATATGCTTTGTGGCCCATTATTTTATACATATATGTTGTTTTTATGATGAATGGAAGGTCTCCATATTGGCCTCTTGTTTTTATCTAATGTTTTACACTACTATTTCCATGATTTTTCACTATATTCCTGCTTTTCCCATTTAGGAATATTACAACAGCTTAAGCAGGATTGTACAATTTTGAATTTTCTCCTGATAGGTTAGAAAATGAGAATTTTTCAAACTATTTAATCTTGTCTTATCAGTAGATAGGTCGAAAATGACATTGGTTCAACAACTTAATCTAGACCAATAGGAGAAATAAGGGATAGGGCCAAGGTTAGAATTTCAAAAGAAAATATTTTGGGGTCTGCATGTCTAAATGCACCCTAAAAAGAATAAAAAATGTTAGATTTGTATTTTTGGTAAGTAGATGCATTGAGAAGGCATCAAAATTCCATGTTTTCTATGGTGGAAGAAGAAATATGAAAGCGAAGGGTAATTGCACTCAAAATATTGAAAAAATGGTTATGTTTGAAGTTTAGGACTTAGAAATATTTCAAAATCATCGGCGACATGACCTTATGTTATGTTCCTAATCCTAAGTCCCGAAAGTATTTATTAATTAATATTCCCCCCCCCTCTTGCTTTTTTATGCTCATATTTTCTTTAACCTAAGTCCTATCCAAGCCCCGCCGAAACTAGATCGCAGATCGAAAATCATGAATTTTTAGTCACAACACGCAAGGGTGTATAATAAAAGTTGCAAACTGCAATTTGCAAAAAGGGTGGGACCCGACCACACATCGAACCTCGCAAAGTTTAATCTTTCAGTCCCTGCTGCACATAACAAAACCTACAATCTGCAGGCTGCAGGCGGGCCCACCTTTCCTCGCCATGTCATCCCCGCTCCCTGCACTTCGCACATCGCTGGTCTTAACATCTACTTCTGCTTTCCCAGAACTAAATCTCTCCAAATATGATTCACGATATAGGTCCACCCCACCTCTGCCATGCAACGCCATCTTTCCCATCGTCGCACATCGTAGGTTTTAACATGTACATCCGTCATTCATAGAAATAGCTTTCGACCTACGATTTCTATATAGGATCGGAACCCCACATTTTTTCCACATTTGATCTCGCCTTCTCCTTCCATCCTATCCCATTACTCCCGCCAACACATCCGTTGCGCCATAAGGGTTGGGTCATAGCCCAATTGACCTGTGTCACCTCCACTCCACCAAACCACTATTTCAAAGCCAAAATTCAGCCTAACTGCAGAGTTTACTCTGTCTATTATTTTTGAATTGTTGCAGGTATGGAATCCATAGGTATTATAAAAGAAAGGGAATACTATTACCGAATAACATGTTTCTTATCAAAGAAGATTCGTCAACTCTTTGTGAACTGGATCACAATGCTCCTTCAGACTCTTCAATCCTAGTCATGATCCCCCTCTGTCCAATCCCTTTCCCTAGTGCACATCCATAGGAATTTCCCTTTCTCTGGTCCCCATTCTATCATCCCATTCTTCATTGAAGGTTGATAAATAAGATACATTGAAAAAGCATGCCTCCCAAGAAAGATGAAAAGGCATGGTGGATATATCAGTAAAACCATCGATTGATTAGAAGTACCAGAATCACATCATCTTTAATGATCGAGTAGAGGCAGCCCAAAAGTAAAACTAGATGTCAGAGCTATCCATCATTGCCTCTTCGTAACCATTTCAACCACCTCCAAGCCACCTTTTTTATTCAAAAAGAGCTGCCTAAGTTTTTCATTCATGAAGGGCCGCTAAAATTGTTTCTACAGGCGGAGTTTTGTCAGATATTTTCCTTGTTCGGGACTTGCATGGCCACACTTGTCCAAATTTAGTTTGATTGTAGTTAACGAATATTGCAAAAGTAGAGTAGGGCAAGTGACTCAAGTTTTAGTTAAACACTGTTTGATTTTTCATTGTCAAGGGTTGGACGTTGTAAGACTCTACGTTGTAAAAGACATTGTACTAGGGCACTGTAGTTTTTGCTGAGCATCAATAATAAGAGACCATCCATAGGATTATTGAGCTATGTTAATGGTGATGTTTCTTCTTCTGTGTTAAATGTTTTTTTTTCATGTTGTGCATCAATTTATCTGATTGTAAAACATAAAATTAGATTAAGATTTGTTGTGAGAGCACCTTAATTCTCTTTGTTTTTACTATCTTAATGTTTTCTTCTGAAGTATAGTTAAATAATTCTTAACTTCTCTTTAGCTATTACTGAGCTCACTCCTTTCCTTCATCTCAAATTCACGCTGCCAGTAAAATCCATTCTGCATAGTTAGCTTTCCCTTTGAATGCCCTTGAAAAGTTGATGCACAATTCAACCTTTTATGACTACATAACCCAATGTATTAATTTTGATAGCGATGTCTACCCAACCATACAATCAATCAAAACAAACAACCCTCATAGTTTCTATAACTAGCCTAATATCAACATTTATAATTATCAATGTAAATCATAAAAAGAGAGAGAGAGCCCTCTCTGAGTCTAGGAAGGCGAGGTCCTGGACTCCAAAGTGGTTTTATTTTGTCCTCTATCGTTTATTTTTGCCAATCTTTTAAATTATAGGGCCATAACACAACCCAACATGCATAAGAGGAGGGGTACATGGGATTACCACCCCCATGAAATTTAAAACATCCATTCCATCCACCTCTAAGTTTATGGATATTTATTTTTCCTTTAGTTTGATTTGTTGGATTTTTGGTTTATTTTAATGATAGATATTTCTCAATGCATATAGATTTAGGTTATTTAAGTAATATTACCCTCCATCGTCAGATTTTGGAGTCGAGCAAGGTCTCACACTGCGTATTGATCATGTTTGGAGGTGGAAAATAATGATTACGCTCAGTGCCCCTACCCGCACATGAGGATGTTGGATTGTGGTTTGCACACTGATTTTTCTCATATATCTTGGTTTTATTATCAAAGGGACTTAGCTCCACCAATTTTTTTTGTGTTATTATTCATATTTTTTCATTTCACTTTTTCTTATCGACATGTTTACATCTTTCATGGGATGAATGGCTTCTCTCACTAGCTATAAGGAGACATGGAAGTATCCTGGGAATAGTTGGGCCTCTCCCACTCCTTGGTATCTTATGAGAATTAGACTCACTCCTTTCCATCTACACCCCCCACTTCGAGCACTTCTGAGCATTCATGTACATTACCTCCCTTTGTTCTTGATTTCTTTCTCTCTCTCATGCATATCTCCTTGTCATCCTCTTTTGCATAATTATTTGGTTAATGTTGCCATCTGAACTTCTCAAATAGTGCTCACCATGTCAAAGAAGTGTGCCCAAGTAAGTACATAGAGTAATGTCTTACTATTATGGTGATCAAGTAGGTTCTGAAACCCAAAAATGGGATGAATGACAATGCCTAAAAGACTTGAAAGTGCTCAAAGAAATAGTGGATTGTGTTCCATATACTAGTTAGTTGCATTGAAATTCCTTGTAGTTTACCTAATAATTAATAACACGGTAGGACATATCTCAATGCATTTTTATGTAAAACTATCTTTTTGGAAATATATATGTTTTTAATTTAAATTTAAAATAAATTAAATTTTAGCTTCTCAATATAAATATTATGCTTCAAAATTGAAAACAACTGTGAACTCGTTTACCTAATTATTATAACTAGCAATTGCACCAGATGTTGCAAAGGAAACATTGTAAGGAAGGTAGGTGTTGCCAAAGGGTCTTAGTGGAATTTTGGATCTAGGTTAACTACATAATTTTTCTACTACATTTGGCTTGAGTGATATTATTTCTATGCCTCACTTATCTCAAGTTTCAAGCTCATTCATCTTCTGAAGTATTTTTGCAACTTCGAAAGCATACAACAATTTTTTATGTCATTGAACATTTAAGGAATATGATGTATCCTTCTTGTCTCTCAACACATATTCTTCACATATGTATGTACATTTTGTTGAAGAAAGAACTATATTTAATGAAACTAAATAAAATCCATCTATAGTCAATCACACCCATATTTAACCAAAGACAAGAAAAATTATTTGTGGGTTTATAATATAACTAGCACAAACATATTTGTAATATAACTAGCACAACCATATAAACGAAATTTCTAACTATATTTAACGAAACTCAATAAAATCCATCTATAGTCAATCACACCAATATTTACCCATATTCAACCAAAGACAAGAACAATTATTTGTGGATTTATAATATAACTACCACAAAAATATTTGTAATATAACTAACAACCATATAAATTAAATTGCTAACTATATTTAACAAAACTCAATAAAATCCATCTATAGTCAATCACACCCATATTAACCTAAGAGAAGAATAATTAGTTGTGGGTTTATAATATAACTAGCACAAACATATTTGTAATATAACTCGCAGAACCATATAAATTAAATAGTTGCACATACAAATTGCTAACTATATTTAATGAAACTCAATAAAATCCATCTATAGTCAATCACGCCCATATTTAACCAAAAAAAAACATAATTATTTGTGGGTTTATAATATAACTAGAACAAACATATTTGTAATATAAATAGCACAACCATATAAATTAAATTGCTAACTATATTTAACAAAGCTCAATAAAATCCACAATCAAACCCATGTTTAACTAAAGAGAAGAATAATTATTTGTGGGTTTATATTATAAATAACCCAAACATATTTGTAATATAACTAGCACAACCATATAAATTAAATATTTTCACATATAAATTGAAGAGCTAGTAAATCCTGGTAGACATTAATAGAATCTTAACCATAAATGTCCATTGAGAAGTTTTATTCTCCCAAAATGGTTTCCACTCCCTCTCCCCATGAGTTTTGAACTTGTGACATTTAAGCTTGTGACTTCGCAGGCCCTATGCAAGCCAACTATTCTACACTTCATGGGTTTTATCATATGAGTTATTAATTTCTAAACTTTGTTACAATACTATCGACCAATATCATGTTTTTGTCAATACCACATGTTCAAAAAAACATAATTCATTTCATACGATAGATGTTCATATGATGTTCTTTTAATTAATAAATTTAATTAAAAATATAAAAGAAGCATAGATACTTTTGAGATATGATGTTCTTTTAATTAATAAATTTAATTAAAAAGATTAAAAAAAAAAAACTACTTTTTAGATAAATCTTACTCTTATATTTATGTATAATGAGTTAAATCTCTACTATTAACCTAAAAAATGAAATAAAATTATGAAAACTCTAACCATAAATATAAACATAATTATATTAATTTATTAACACCTTACTCTCTCTCTCTCTATATAACTTTATTCTATAATTTGAAACATATTTATGCTATTTTCATAATCTACTTTCATAATTTTTGGGTCTCCAAACTAATCTTTGGGTCACTTTAATCAATAATTTGAAACTTATAGCTTCCATAGGCCAACCACTAAGCGAGAGTATTCGCATCATTTTGTTACAAGGCAATTGTGCCTCGTTGTAGAGAGAAAACCTACCAAGACTGGTCATGGTCAAAATATCATATGCTAGTTGTATAACAATTGAAAAGTCTCCAACCACTAAGCCAGAATATTGGCATCGTTACAAGGCAACTACACCTAGTTTATAAAGAGAAAAAACCTGCCAAGACTGGTCATGGCCATAATGTCATAAGCTAGTTGTATAACAAATGAAAATTTTAGCATATAATAGTTATAAGAGTTAGTTTGTATGATTCATTGTTGAATTATTAAGAATTTTTTTTTGGCAATAATTACATGGGAGAAGTTTTGTCACATTTGAAAGTTTGATAAAACAGCTAAAGATTTTTTCGCTAAGATATAAACATATGACAGCTGAAAATGTTTCAATTTAAAAAAAAATTAATCTTCTAACAAAAAAAACCAGTGTCAGGTGGCATTTGGAAAGTTGTTTTCAAATAAAAATGCCTTACGGCATCAAAAAGTCAAAAAATTTGAAACCTAATAATAACATTCTTTGAGTTATTACAAGCCAATAATGCCATTATTTGAGTTATTACTTTGTTATATATGCAACGAACACATCAATGAAGTATATTGCCATTCACATGAAGTGACACATAACCAGCAGTTGAAATGTAGTGGCATTGGTTTAAAGTGAAGATTTCAAATGGGGATACAATAAATTAGTTTCCCTTTATTGAAGTTATTGTTAATATTTTATATAGCTTGAAGGGTAAGTTACATATAAAATTGTACACTAGTACCTGAAACATTCTTGAATGTTTTCATATACAACATGCTTTCGTTAAGATCAAACATCGTGCAAGTCTTATGATATTTATGGATAGTATATACGCATCGAACCAATAGTGCACACAAATTTTTTATACCCAACAATTAAATTAATTAAGTTGTGTTTATGGGAAGTAGTTAAAAAATACAAGAAACTT
>JAXQQM020083124.1:0-27529 GCA_034641835.2 Pinus albicaulis | reverse complement strand
CTTTAGTAACAGTCTCTTCTTCTTCTTCTTCTGATTCAGCATTTGTAATAGCATTTGGTGGTTTTGAATCAGTTGAAGGATTTCTTCTAAAAGGCTTGAAAGACTTTTTAGAAGATGTTTCTGCTACTTGTTTCTTGATATCAACCATTTCATTGGACATGGTTTTCAAAACTTTTTGCAATCCTTCTAAATCAAATGGATCTTTTGGTTGTTTTTTCTTGGGATCTTCCTTAAAAGTGACCTTCTTGGATTTCCGTTCTTCTATTGCATTTTTCTTTTCTAAAGCAATGATTCGTTTCTCTACTGCTATTGCTTCCTTCATATTGTCTGCTAAAGTTGTTTTATTAGCCCTATCAACAAAGATTGCTATGTTTGATGGAAAAGAAGAAATGTACCATTCACTTCGCACTTCTTCACTAGGCTTGGAAGCAGTAGGAATTTTGTTTAACAATTTATTGAAACGAGAATTGAAATCCTTGACAAGTTCTTTTGAATCAGCTCTAAGATTAGACAAATCATTGATCAATGTTGTTGTAGATCTGTCATCACCAAATTTAGTCAAAAATTGATCTTGAAAGATATCCCAACTAGTAATAGATCTAGATGGTAATGAAAAATACCATGATCCAGCTGCTCCTTGTAGGGTATAAGGAAAAAGTCGGACAACAACATCTTCATTAACAACTCCATTGAGATTTATGGATAACATAAAGTTGTTGATATGTTCTTCTGCTAGCATGCCTGCTTCAGGATTAAACTTAGGCAGCCATTTTTCAGGATGGGTCGGTATTTGACTCAAGGGTGCAGGCATTAAGACTGCCCCTGGATTATTCCATGGCATTTGGGCCATCACTGAACTACTAACAGATGAAAGTGCAGATGATAATATTTGTGACTGTGAAGATGAAGATATTATGATTTGAGAAGGAGATGTGGAAGATTGAGTGGACTGATGGACAGTAATCTGGAGTGGAGGAGTGGGTGGTTGACTTCACGATGAAGTGTTTGAGATGGATGATGATGATGAAAGAGTCTCACTATCAGACCCTTTGGGTGATTTCCTAGCTCTTTTTCTTGTAGGTAGAGGTAACTCAGTTGGCTGAATGCCAAGCTTTTCACTCTGTAATCTAGTGAGAGGATGAGCAAGATTATATTGCGAAGTCACACTGCCTTGAGATTTATCAGACCTTTGAGGTGATATTGAAAATCGTTGAAGTTTATGAATCAAAGATTCGACTTCAGGAGGTTCAATAGCAGATTCTTCTGAAAAGTCAGGGTTTGTGGCAGTGTCTGTTCTTCTTTCGACTTCTGGTTCTAGATTTAAAATTTCTGAGTGTGATGGAGAAGTCGGGGAAGATGATGAGGGTGATTTACTCTTAGAATGGTATTTAGATTTAGATTCACTTGCCATTCATAGTTCTAGGCCCTCCTAGCGCCAAATATGTTGAAGCCTCGAAAATCGGGTCTACAACAAGGGGGATACGCACCCGGTCCGGACCTTGGTTAGCAGCTCCTTTTCCGTTTGGTGTAGTGGGTCCGACTGGGGATAATGGGACCAGTTTCCCAATATGTGTGTGTGTGTTTGAGATTTGATATTTCTTTTCTAAACTTCCTAATTAAAATTATTTTAATCTATTTCTAATCTATTCATATGCAAACTATATTTTAAGAAATATCTAATTCTAAACTAACCCGGGATGTAATCTTTCAATATATGCGATCTAAAAGGATTTCAGATAACAATTGATAATAAAAATCATTCAATTATTATGAGAAAAGAATTCAATAAAGATAAACTATTTCACATAAAAAGTTAGATGAAACAGTTGTGGAAAACATATCGCATATTAAGCTATTCATATATCAAGCACAAATAAATAATTATCACCATACAAAAATGCCAAATGATAACTCAAATATTCAAACATTAACATATAAACAACTAAACATAAATATCACTTTTAACACAGAAACAGAAACAGTTAAGAGATAAAAATACCATTTATAACTGGTTCTACTCATGAGCTAGAAGCAATAATGATTTATCTCTTTCTTAATCCAACATCTATCAAGAGTACAAAAATGCAACATCAGTAACAGATATTAGACACAGATATCAATAAATCTCTTTCCATTCATTTATCAAAACCTCCTCTGAGGGTGCAGAAGTGCATGTTCTGAGGATAAGTTTTTGACAAATTTCAGGACCTTTCTCTAAATGCATGAGAAGGGTTTAAATACTAATAACTAAAATCTAAAAATAGTTTATTACAAAAATTTAGGATTCGGTTTAAATGACCGTCCTTTTCCTAGGAAAAAATATAGTAAAACTAAAACTAAATCTAAAAATAAAGACTATCAACTATCTACTTATGAATTTGATCTTTGATCTTGCAAGCATCCAGCATTGTTTTGAGAAGAGGTGGTTGGCCGACTTCAGATTTCAACTGCCCCGAAAAGACAGAATCGACAAGTGTAGGAGCAATCTTCTCAGCAAAATTAATGATGCAACTAAGCGCACTGCATTAACTGTGGGGTTTTACTAGATATGTCCAGTAAGAATCCCAGTTTAATCTTGTCAGTTCTTGAATTGACTTTTCCTTTTCATCAGCCTTTTGCCTCCATTCTGTTTGCAATTGTTGTGCTTGTGGAAGGTGTCCCGGAATAATTTCTGAAATCAAATTAACTTTGTGCAAATTTTCATTTACACAATCAGTAATATTTCCTACTGCTATAACTGCTTCCTCTGCTGCTTTTTCTGCTTCTCTAAGTTGTACATCCAAATTGTTGAAGAGCAGTTCTTTATGACTATCATTGATGATCAGTGCTCCTACTCTTCTTCCTTCCTCTGTCTTTTTCCATGCCATATAATTAGTAACTCTTTCATTAGTTAAATCAAAATCATGTCGTAATTCTACGACATGATTAGTGATTTTATCACTTTCTTGACAAAAAGAGTTGTATTGCGAGATTTTCTGGCATAATATGTCTTGTTGTTGCAGTAGTTGTTTGTTCAAAGAAACAGACTCTGAAATAAACTCTGGAAGCTTAGGGTCATCTTTGTGCTCTTCTTGGATAATCTGTATTTGTTTCTCTGTATCTTCCAAAATTTTCCGATATCCAATTTGCATCTGTTGAAGCTCTTGCTGTAACTCTTCAAGTTTTATTTGTGCTTCACTGTTAGCACAGACTTGTTGCAATTTTTGTTGCTGAGCTTGTATCTGATCTTCTTTTTCATTTAATAATAGCTTTACCTCAGATGCTTTATCAATAGTTGCGGAGGCATAAGCTCCTGTAATCTGAGATAACTTGGCAAGATTGTCAGTTGGATCCGTAGTAGGATCCTTCCATAAGACATCTAATTGTTCTACCTCAGTAGAGATTGAGCTCTCTAACTTTCTCTTTTTCCTCTGCTTCCTCACTACTGCTTTATACTGCGGGCTGTAGAATACATCTAGAGGAGGAATGTCCTCTATATTGAGTACAATTTCAGAAGAGGGAGTGATAGGTATATGCTCAGTTTCTGTGATGGTGCCACTTATTCCTGTGCTTAAAACTTTTGTTGTCTATACAGGGGTCTGTATATTCTATCCTTCTACATTAAGCAATTGATTAAAAGTTTCCCATTCTTTGTCCAATTCAGTCCTGACTGTCGGTTGCTGTACATTGAGAGGTGGAAGATTCAACTGTGGAGTGGTAAAAGTCTGTTGTTGTGAAAGCTCTTTAGATTGAGCTGTATCCTTCACTGAGCTTTCATCATTATCAATCTTTTTAGAATGCTCAAAAGTCTCTTTGTCAGACTTCGACTTAGAATTTTCTGTATTTGAGCTGCCACTAAGACTGACACTAGGAGTTGGTTCCCTTGCGGGTTCCAAGCGTAAATTTTCCAAAGGGATAGTAGTTAGTCTTCTCTCTCTGTAAACTTTAAATTCCTGAAATTATTCTGGGGATAACTGTGTTTGAGCTAAATGAAAAACTTCTTTAAATGAAAATTTTGTTTGAAACATATCATCAAAAGGATCTTCTTCTCCAGAAAACACTCTTACTTTGATTGCAGTGGTGAAATCTTTGACAACATCATTTGGATCAAATAACCTTCTCGAAAACTTGAACAGTTGTAAGCATGTAATATTGCTTACCTCTTTGAATGCGTGACCAACATCAAACAATGAAAATTTTCCACAGGCTACGGGAAATTGTGGCCAAATGCCCTTCTTCTTCTCCTTTAATTCCTTTGTCAAACCTCCTTCACCACAGGTTTGATAAGCAATCTCCCGAGCTACAAGTTTATCCGGAACATACAGGGGTAACACATGGGGGGAAGCAGAGCTTCCAAAAACCCTCACATAGGTAAACAACTCTTCTCCGAACCATCTTGCGATAGGGAGAATGTCTACTTCTGCTTTCGGGGATAACCTTGGAGCATCCTTATTATACAATATTCTGTACAGAGGCAGCATTATGCCATGGAAAATTTTGTAGAAATGAGGAACAAACTTTGATTCCCACAACTCTTTGTGATAGACATGAATAGGCAAGGGATCATGAATTGTCCATTGCCAACCCATCAAAGGGAATTTAGAAACAAAACAAATTGAATCCATAACATAGGCAGATAGATAAAAAGGAGGATAAATCCTCTGAGAAACTGTCCATTTGGACCGGTAATTGAAAATAGCAGTGGCTAAATTATCATACAAGATTTTGGCCCAGTCTACAATTGTAGCGTTAACAGTAGCATTCAACAAAGGGAGCCATTCAGGCAAGACCATATTTATGTCAGGCTTTCCAAAAATCTCAGACAGCAGTTGCAGAAACAATATGAGGAGGGTGAGCGAACCAACATCGACAGACACTCTGTGGTTTGTTTTTCTTCAATGGTTCCTTTCTCTTTGGTCCATTTTCCCTTGCATTCCGCCAAATTTTCATTTTTCTGTGAATTTCTCCATACCTTGTTTGTTGTGTCACCGAGGTTCCGTGTTATACATAAGCCTAAATGTTTGGAGAGTAATGACCCCATATTGTTGTCCCCGAGTTCTAAATTGCCCGTCCGAAATATCTGTTATCCATCTAGGGATAATTTTAAGAACCCCCCTAAATTTTTACATATAAAAATAGTGCTAATCCCCATGATACATAGGAAAAATGGAAGGCGATTTTATTAATAATATAATATGTATATATACTTGCGAATTCTACGAGATTATATTATCCTGTAAAATCATGGCGAATCACTACTACAAAATGGTGAATCGTTGTCTAGTGGAGTTCAGAGTGTTGGTTCCAATGAAGATATGGTAATTGAACCAGGAGTAGAAGGAAGAGAACCACCAAGACCAAGCATGGCACATGGTGACTCGTGAGGGAAGTAGTTCTCGTGTAGTTTGGAAAACACGTTCTTCTAGTTCTCCTAAGCGTAGTGTTGTTTGTCATGTTACTACTAGCACTGATATTGAGGTTGGAGAGGAGTTTGAGGAAAGGTAGCAGTGGTGGAGAATTACAAAGAGTACCCCATGATGGGCTCCATTTTTCCCTTTGGTATTTGTGCCTGCAAGACCTTCTGTCCATTGAACCAACAATTAGTCGTTTAACCAACAATCAACTTGACTGAGTTGATTAGGTACGAGTCAACTTAGACTAATCTTCAAAACTATGCTTTGCACTATCCCATATTTATCACACTAATGCTACACAACATTGTGCATTTGCACCTAACTCTCAATAATTCTTTTCCAGGAAAAATCTATAATAAGAAAAATATTTTACTATATTCTAAAAGGTGAAGATGTCGAAATCATGCCACAAAGTGAAAGGAAATAAAATATCTTTCCTCAAAACACCAAATATATAAAGAAAACAATAATGATTATAATAATAGAATTGGATCTATCGATCTATCGATATATGCATGATATGAGAACCATAAGCATTCAAGAGACTAATTTCAAGCTCAACAAAATCCTCTAAACAAGCAACAAACAAACCACTAAAATTTTCAAAGATATCAAGGCTAGACATTAACACAATTTCATGTACTTGAATAAGCCCATTGTTGCTTAGCGTTAGACTTCTTAAATTATTTCTTTATCATTTAATACTATGACACTATCTATGTGAAAAGAAATAGGTCCTAACTTCATCAAATCTGATTTCATTTCCAATCAAAGATCAAAACTAGCTTCGTTTCCAATACCAATATAAAATCACACATTTTCCAAATATCAATAATTATTTTCCAAGAAAATATAAAAATTGAAACTCAGCAAAATTCCCCAAACACAAGCAACATATATACCATTAAAATTTTCTAAGATGTCAAAGCTAGACATCAAGGTAGTTTCATGTACTTGAATGAGCCCATTGATGCTTTGCATTAGTCTTGTTAAATTAGTTATTTGTCATTTAATACTAGTCAAACACTATCTATGTGAAAATAGGTCCCAAAATCATCAAATCCAGCTTCATTTCCTGTCACAAATAAGAAGCAAACAATGTAAGGATTAAATATGAAACATCAATCTTAAAATAACACACATGAAAGAAATGTAGCTGCAATGTTACAATGAAAAATACAAAATATAGAACCCATTTTTACTTGAATTTGACATGTAGTAATCTTGCATGATCAACGGAACATGTATACCAAAATAAGAGTCCTAGGGTATTTCAATTTCCCAATTCTCATCTTGGTCATCATTTTCTACATTGTGAACATGATCTTCTCCAAATGTACTGTCATTATGAGCCTCCAAAACATTATGTTCTGTATCAAGTTCATTAGATAAATTTGTTATATTGTTTTCTCCCTTTCTATCACAATCTGATCGCCAAAGCGCTAGTGCTCTTTCATATGGAAAATTGTCAACGTCATACTTTGTTACATATAATCTTAAACATGTATCCACATGTTTATCAAGCTTGTTCCTCAACTTTGACTTCAAAAATGATAGTGCACTAAACATTCTCTCATCCTCCACTGATCACAAAATCATGGTTTGACACAAATCTGCTAATTTAAAATATTCTGATATGTTTTCTTGCAGGTATTGGCTAGCACTTAAAGTATTCCATAATCTTGTTATAACACCGTTTTCATTAGGATTCTCCAAAAAAGGATATTGCTTCCACATTGTTTCAGCAAAGCGTCCACCTTGTTGATACAATTTTGATGAATCTAAAATACCTTCAATCTGTTCTCCATGTATCGAGACTTTCTTGCAAAAGTGGTCTACTAAACATTTTAATCTCTTTTGAAAATCGGCTTTTAAATTTCTTGAACATTGACAATTGTTCCAATATTGAGGGTATACCACACACATGGCCTCCAACAATTCATCTCAAGGAAATCGTTCTCTTATCTCTGATGATAGTGATCTTGCAATTTCTATCAAATTTTGTCTCACTGAGATAACAATATCATCAAATTGGTCTCTTGACACGGGGCAATCTTTGGTGATTCGTCCTGTCTTACTAATATAATGAAAGGGGACCATATACCCATGCACTGTGATACATAGTATCCCTTTTTCATCAAACGTCAAAAAATTTTCAGTATTTTCTATATTGATGATCTTAGTCCAACTTGTAAACTCTGGACCAGTAAAAGAGTCTGGCATCATATACAAATTATCCAATGCAAGGCATGATGACTTTGTCGCATTTGTGTATTCGGCAATATACATTGTGCGATTCTGAGACATTTTCACGAGGACATTCATTTCATGTAGCATAGGAAGAATTCCAGCCAATGTCAATAATGTTTCTATATCAGTTAGTCGAAAAAGAAGATCTTGAGCTTTGTCTACTTTGTAGCGATTTGCATACATCAACCCTACCAAAGATTTGAACTCACTAAATAGTCTTTGAGCTGGTCCATTTAATGAGATCCATCTTGTATCAACATCTTTCAGTAGTTTTTTTCCTTCCGTAACACCATATGCAAATTGTTGAAACTCTAAATATCGTTTGGGACTACGAGAAAAGTATGCATGAGTCTCACGTACAAGATCTTCAACTTTTGAAACTAATGGAAACTTGCTTACTATTTTAAATGCAAGATTCATCCTATGAGCCATACAATGAATATTAATCATATATGGCGAAGCTGATAGTTGTAGTCGAACACAAAGACCATTCCTTTGTCCTTGCATTACCGATGCTCCATCCGCTCCAACACATACCAACTTTTTTGCAATCGTTAAATGATCCATACCACTTTCCTTCAAAGTATTAAGAACAAGTTCATAAATATTTTCAGCTGTAGAAGTCTCTCTCATCTTTTTAATCCCAAGTAGATAGGAATGCCTAATATGGTCATTAACCATATAAATGCTCATGCAAATCCATGAAGTATTATCAATAGTTGTAACCTCATCCAAAGACAATGCCAAAAACCTAGCATTTGCAATCTCCTGTTTCAAATAATCAATTTCTACTTGAGCTAGATATCTTGCCCATTCCCAACCACTAGTTATGGACCAATGAGAAGATGGAAAGTTTGGCACGTGAAGAAAAGATAGAAATTTCATCTGATCTGGATAATCTGTCATAGGACGACCTTTACTTAAGATGTGAAATACAGTGCTCAATTGTATCGTCTTGGATAACAAACTTATTTCCATCGTCTTTTCAAATTGTGATATGATGGTTCCTCCACTTGCCTCAAGTTTCTTCTTATTTATTAAATATTTTTTGTATTCTTCCACACATTGGCTATGTCGGCATTCCTCCAAAGATTTCCATCTGACAATATATTTCTCTTTACCATCTACAATTTTCTTTTCATAAACCTTTCCTGCATGCTTTTGTATTGTATCTAGCTTCATCTGAAATTTCACTACCTTGCAACTTTTCCAACTACACGCAAGACATTTAACTTCTCGTAAATCCTCATTTGTAGAAGGTATTTCTTCAATAAATGGAAAACTTGAGAGCCAATCATCTTGGAATTTTCTCCTTATAGTCCACTGGCCTTTTTTCCTTTTCCATGAATGGTTTGTGTCACCTTCCAAGGAAATATCTTTAACATTTTCATCATTAATTTCTGTTGAAACTGCATTTATCTCACCCTGATCACTTGCGGAACCTATTATTTCATCCATCATATGGATATCAGATACATTTTCACAAGAGTTAACATCTCTCTCAGTAATAGATTGTTCAAAGGAGCTTGAAGCATGAAGAGAATGTGTATTCTTGGATTGAGACTTTTTAAAGTATGATAATACATCAATTTGCCTTGATAGTTTCTTCCCAGGATTAGATTTTGACATCTCACTGAATATTGCAGAAGTAAAATTTCAAATCGATCTAGAAACCTGCATCAATAGTTTCCAAGAGTTGAGAATTACTAGATTTGTAAGTAGCTTTCAAAGTAAAATAAGTGTAATGTTCACAAAAACCATTATGCAATTTTTTATTAAAATGTTGTGCCAAGGCCCAAGCCCAAAAGCAAAAATAAATCATTATACACAAAACAATAACATCATGAGTCATCATCTATAAAACAAAGAACATCATTCAAATATAAAATATAAAAAATTTCCACTAAATTAAATCATATCTCCAAATCACCTAATGAACACTTGAAAGCTTTAAACAAAACAACAAAATATTACAATAACTTTAATCATCCTTTCCAAAAAACCTCTCCCTTAAGTTGTAAAGAATTGGTTATAAGAAGTTGAAACATATCCTCTATCATTTTCCATGATAAAAGTGAGGAAGGAAACTAGTCAGTTACTAGTGATTCTTTTACTTATCAATGGAAAGAAATCCCTTAAGACATTGTCCTCCCGTTGACCATAATTTCCTTTCCATAGTGAAGCACGTCTAGTATGTCCATGAAATAACCTAAAAAGACTCAAATGCTTTCCATGATTTGTAAACACACGGGTGCCATGTAAAGTTTCAGGCCCAAAAAAGCACGTTTGGGATCCTATAAAGCAAAATTAATTATTGTATCAAACATTTAAAACTACTAATTAGCACTTAGTGTTTTTTATTTAACCAAGTTCCATTGAAATAACAGTCATGGGATGTTACCAAAGAGTTAACGAATAGATAAATGCACACCACAAATCATACATTCACTGGAACTTCCCCTCCCATGAATGACCATCTAAGGGAAAGGGGCAAAAAAGAAGAAAAGAAGTCAACGAATCACCACAGTCAGCCAATGATTCTTAGTGTCAAATCATTGGAAACTACAAATCAAGTGCAAATTTAACCCATGCATCCATGGGTTGACAAAAAGAGTTTATAGCATCCACAAGCTAATCATTCTACGAGTCTACCCAAATCTGACACAAACTCCTAAAACTTGTTGATTAGAAATTCCCCAAGAAATTTCACTTGGTTCATGAGAGAATGAAAGACAAGTGCAAATAAAATTCCATGAAAGACGAGTGCAAATATCCTTCCATGAATGGATATCACTCTCCAAAATCATTTTGGGCATATTCCAATATGTAGGAGCCAGGGAAACATGGTGCATAACAGTAGTCTATTGTGCCCGAATTTAAACCGCATCAAGGGAACATTTGCACTCTTCACACATTGAACATTGAAGACAATTAATTAATGCCTGACATGACCATAGCAACAAAAGCATCAAGTAGAGGCTATAACAAGATTATGTGAAAGTGAGAAAGAACACCCATCATGAAGCATCAAGTAATATCATCCACAACATCAACATCACTGTTGGGCAGATTTTGATCACCTTCGCCTACTAGAAGTAACTTCTAGTGGTAAAGGTGGCTTTAAAGCTAATCTACGTGAACGACGGGGGGTAGGATTATGTTCTTCCATGATTGCTGATTAATTTTAACCAAAAATAAATAAACAAAAAGAGGGTAATGCTAGGCAAAAGGGTTTACCAGTAAACTGTGAACTGCAGAATACCTCCTGGCAAGCCAAGAAGTACGGGCAGGCAATCTCCCTGAATGCTGTGTTCGGTGTATCACAATTTAAAGGCGGCCGACTCGGTTCACTATGGATGGATAGCACCTAAAAGTTGTCCTCCTAAATATACCCGAAGGTACGTGGAGGCCCAAGTCCGTAATAGCGCTGTCTAATGCGAAACCGCACAGTGAGAGCACCACCTATATACTTATCGTACTGTAACGCCGCCCCAAGGGACGTGCTACGATATACTTACGTACGTGGGGTGAGATATCACACTCGGAATGTATCGCAGACAAGTTAACAACAGCTGCTATGTTTTACGACGCCGGAACACGTCTCTAGCCTAGACCTTCTAAATGTTATTGTTATGGTTCCAATGCATTTTTAGGTAAATTGAGATTAATTTTATGTTGATCTTGCTTAACAATTTTCCTTTCAATGGTACCGCGATGATGTATGTTGAAATTCCTAAATGCAAACTAAGAATGATAAGCAAACTTTTCACTTTTAGTTTTTCAATGAAAGACCTAGCTACAAAGGGAAGAGAGCAAATAATTTTGTGAGCAAGCAAATCAATGAACAAAAGAAAACATTGAGCACAAAACTAAATGCAGATTTCCTAATGTTCCTTTTTTGCAAAAAAAACACAATCCTACATGCAAATGCAATTTTTTCTTTTAAGTTCCTTTAATGTTATGAATGCAAAAAAGAAACTAAGTGCATCAAACAAATGCTTTTTACTTTTTGAGAAATGAAGAATATGAACGACAATTGTATAACTGCCATCATTGCCAGCATATACATGCCATTTACAAAATGTCAAGGAACTAGATTAAGAAGAGATATCTCAAAGATCGAATTAAAAAGGAAAATAAAACAATCATCATGATACAAGAAACAAAAATATCAGATGTCTTAAATATCAGATTTTCTCTAACTACAACAATTTGCTTTTTGTCTGCTCAATATTAGTTCTTATTTTTCTGTTATCCATTCTCATTTATTTAAAATTCTCATAAAATTTACATAAAAGGTCCTACAATTCCCTAATTTATTCTTCATTTTGAGGTTTTATTTGAATTCATCACATTTACTTTTCATTTATAAGGTCTACTTCCTTTTCTTCGTAATTGAATATTTCTCTGAGGAACATGTCCAAAGAAATTATAGCTTATTTTTCCAATGAATTTCCATAATCAGAATCAAGCTTAAAAAAACATCTATGAACCAAGTTCACTTATGAGAATTAACTACATTCTATTTTTTAATAAGA
The DNA here is from genome assembly GCA_034641835.2 of Pinus albicaulis. NCBI lineage: Eukaryota > Viridiplantae > Streptophyta > Pinopsida > Pinales > Pinaceae > Pinus > Pinus albicaulis. The sequence goes on along the minus strand of JAXQQM020083124.1, from coordinate 15,348 downwards.
AAAAGGAGGCTTGTATCAAGATAAGACAATCTCTCCATGCAAGGAACAATTTCCAAAGTATAATATTAAATGAATTCCTCAATGTAAGCTATTAACTTCTCTATGGTAGTATCAAACTGGTGTTTCAAGTCAGGATGAAATCATGAGGGGGCTTTCATTGATATTTAATTTTCTTAAAGATATTTTCTAAAGGAATCTACCTCCAAATGTAAGGAATCTCTGTCATTTGCATTTTGAGCGGCTTGAAAATCCATTTCATGTGGCCCAAACATATCCTACCACCTGGAATCCATAATGTTTTACCTACCACTCAACATCTAGATCCCAATTTTTTCTCTATGCCTTAATGCCCTCTCTAGAGAATGACCAATATAGTAAATTTTTGCACAACTCATCAACCCAACCTTCATTGTTTTCCTTGAGTTCTCTTACCTCTATCAAAACTTTTATAAGACTTTTGTTGCCTCATCAAGACATGCTGCATGCTCTGAAACAGATTGACTGTTCTTTCTACCATTTTCCACAAACAAATTACTTTAAATCTTCTCATCATCATGAACTTGAGGATTTGAATTATTGTTCCCATTGTTATTCTGCTCCACAATTGATACATATACACAACATCCGGCATGATGTCCTTTCCGATGGTTTCCTGCCACATGATGCCACTCTGCATGTTTCAGTAGACCACCAAATTTTCCCCCTTTGAATTCAACCTGAGTGGTCTCTTCATTTTCTGTCTGTGTCTAAAAAGAATCAAACCCTCAAGCTCTTTCCCCAAATTACCCTGGATCTGTTTATTAATAAACAAAGATGTTGAAAAAGTGGCATCCATTATGTGCTTTATAATTAAACTCCACATGTAGGGATAGAAGGCCCTTGCAATAGCTTGCACTGGCTGTAACTGTACAGGAGATAAGTGACATCCCATTTAAATATTAGTGGTGTATGAAATTGTGGCACTGGAATGAATATCAAATGTTCTATTTACTTATGCAAATTTCATAATTGAAAAATAGCATCCATCTGCGGCTTTGGTCACTTGTGTTATAATCTGTAGCTTCCAAGTTTGAAGGCATCTAAAAAAAGACCTAAGTAGACTCCCGCTTTCTAGAAGTTTTCTGTAACTAGAGACTGTAGCTTGGCTATGGGTATGGGGTTTCTATACACAACAATGCCAATTCCCTCAATTGCAGCAAATACAATACCAGCTACTAAAACATCCCAATCACCTATTTTCCCAATGATTGTAGCTAATGCATTTGCTGTATAAAGTTGGTGATGGAGTTCGAAACTTTGAACCGCAACTTCACAAAGTTAACTTTCTTCCTTTAAGTGCATTGTGGAAGGTCATTTGTGAAGCTGTGATGTATACTTTAACAACTTTATTCCTACCACAATACAAATTGGTAGCTATAGCCTATGATAGATAAGAATCAAGATTACTCATTGATGGAGTTTGAAACTTTGAAACTTGAAGGATGAAACACAGTAAAAAAGTACACCCCAGAAATTCAGTCACAACCCAAATACTCAGCCTAGGTTGGGGATCATGGCCCAGAAACACACCCTACAAACAAAGCCAAAATGCAGCCCACAAATGCAACCCAGAAAAATAGAGAACTGTGGCCCAAAAGCACAATGAGTCTTCTCTCCAGATGAATTTCAGATAATAGTTTTTAGAATCACATGTATTGGATGAATCTCAACCTTAGTAATGCACAATGGATTAGAGAAAACAATCTGTCCTTGGGATTTTTGATTTAGTGGGTATTTATAGGGTTTCATCCAATTTTAGGGTGTTTTTAAAATTTAGAACTTGTGTTTGCGTCAGCTGTACAATCAGGACTGTATGTGTACTGTATGGAAAATATTGTGTATCCATACTACAGTCATACTTCCTTACAGGAAAGGCAGTACGACCAAATCTTGCTACTATTATCATATGACCACGAACAAGGACATAAAATAGACAAGTTTAGTGCAATATTATTTTGAAAATAAGCATGTCTTCATTTTGGTGCTCTTGAGGGCAAAACTAAACTTGTTATACCACTCTAAATTATGTTATAAAGATATCTTTGGGTGCTAGCAATTATGGTAATTAAAAACAATTTACATCTGGATTATTGTCGTTTTGCTTCAATAATGGCTTCAATAATGGCATGTGAGATGAGCAATAGTTGAGCATTTGGGCTAAAATTCACCCCTAAAATTATCATATATGTATACGGAAGAATTCTCGGTCTTGCTGCTATTCTGTGAAGAAATGAACAAGCCAATTCCGTAAGAGACGCTTCAGAGGAATTACTTGATCCAGCAGTAGCCGCGACTTCCATTACCCTGGGATTTTCTTCTTCGAGCAGATTATGCATGCCCTCCCAGGTAGTGATACCGACGTCCTTATTGCAAGCAGTATCCGCATACAGGGAAGCCATCTCTTTGTTTTCAGCACTCGAAACTTTCTCTTTCTTACCCATAATGCTCTGTGAATGCTTTGTATAGTCTTCTGCTCCTTCGCGCCTGCGGTGTTACGAATTAAGTGAGAGTAATGAGATGAGAAAGGTGACGGGATAGTTTTAAATGCTGAAGGCGGCTAAAAACGTGAAACAACCTTTCAATCAAAACAAAATCCTTTCCATCAATGATTAACAATCCATTCATTAATTTTGACATCAAAGCGCATAACGGATATTTATTTATGAAACTTTGGACACCGCGCTAGAAGAATCTGTGATAATGCAATCTGCGATTTGCTGTGCAATATCGCAAAATCGCAATATCGCGGATCGCAATCATCGCAAATCGCAATCTAATATCATCGTGAAATCGCAATATCGCAAAATCGTGAAATTGCAATTTCACAAAATATAACTTATTAAACAACTTTTCTGCGATATGCGGTTTGCGATAAATACTTTAATGTATAGTTCTTTGTGATCGCGCTATCGCAATATCGCGGAATCACAATTTAAAAGATTTTGCTTTCACAAAGGATATGCATTTTTTGCGATGGATGCGGTATTATTATTCAAAGAAAGATTATGTTTTGATCTATCATAAATTTAGGTTTATTTTAAAGATTTTCAAAGAATTTCCCTAAGTTATGATAGTAAGTCTTATTTGAAAAAAAAGGAAATAAATACTAATTAATTTTTTTTTTTTTTTTGTTGACTAAGGGTCCCCACTTATTTAGTATTATTACTAATATTAAATAAGAAGGGGGGTTGTTGCTGGCCACAATAGGTTATGTAAGTTTCGAATAGCGTCAAGAATTTTTGTTCAGTCTGAATGGTTGAAGTTGAACTTTCTGCGACTTGACTTGGGTTGTTAAATTTTGGGATTTCAGGTCGGTAATGACGCCTCCTAAATCGGTGTATGACCAGACTCTTGCATTATTGTTAACCCAAATATTGCTCAGACAAACTCAAATGTTCTTTTGTTGTCGCAGAAGTTGTTATTGCATAATTTCTTTAAGCCAAACAATAGGACTGTTGAAATTTTTTCATTAATGCTAATATTATCAGAATTCTTAATTTATGTGTTCCTATTATTAACTATTGAAGATAGAATCCCATGCGGGATTCAGAACTTCTATGTATCGGTTGGTTTATTTACAACTTTCCCTCGATTAAGCTTGTCCATCAATGATATTATCTGTGAGCCTTCGTTTTCCATCTTCGTATAATTACTCGTCTATACACCTACGTTGGGTCGGAATTTATAAGCTTGTTCGTCTTATTTTATTTATTTATTTTCAAGCCTAAATATTTCAGTGCATGAGGTATTTCCATATCTACAGAGTCGATGAATTCACTTACTTTATATACATAGTCATGGATTCTATGTATAATCCTGAGTTTAAGGTTCCATAATAATAGTCACTTATGTTATTAATAAGGTTTCTGCAACTATACCCTTGTACCTTTATTTCCTAGCACAATAGATTCAATGCCTATATTGTCTAAGCCAACCCTCTTGGCTAGTAATTTATATAAATCTGATGGGTGAAACATGAGTTAACTTTCACAGCCTTTACAGTTGCATGCATTATGGAGGATTTCACATGCTCATCTTATTTTATAATAATTATTCTATTTGGACTATTCCTTGACAAGGGATGTTAGTAACATATTCTACATATATATTTCTCATACTACAATTGTTGGTAGATTTGGTAATCATATTTAGCTAGGTTTCTTCATTAGTTGAAATTGTATAAGTACTAAAATATATGCTCTTTTAATTCTGTCCTTATGGTAGCAGACAACTTATATATAGCAATGTATTTTTATTTTGGTAGTCTACAGGTCTGTACTTTACTCAGTAATTTCATAAATTTCTTACTACCCACATAATTCAATTATTTCTAGTGTCCACTGTTTTAATCCTATTGTTAACAGAAGCAGATTAAAGTTACAAAATTGTGAATTATGAGGTACTATAAATCTCCATATTTAAACCAAAGGCTGGTTTAGAGCTTCTGGATGATTTTTCCTCATTTTTCTAGTTCCTACAACCATGCAGAACTGAGAGGGTTAAATCCCTTCTTAACTATGTAAATGTATGGAACACTATAATAATTCAGAAAAAAAAACACAATATACATAGGTAGCTGCAGTCTGTCACATCACAATTAAATTTTCAATTTTTCATAACTACTGTGAGCATACCACTTGGGTAATTGACCAGTCCTCCCAACCGTAAAGTCCCTCTATCTCCAGAACTCACCCCCGAGCTGAGACCACCTCCAGAACAGAACAACCCTTGATCTGTTCAGGAATAGCTTATTTAAGCTTTTGCTCCCCAAAGCCCGTTTCTAATTCTGCGTCCAGAATATCAGGATGCTTTTCTTCCTATTTGCCTAGGCTTCCCTATTTAGGGACTTTTAAAGTTGCTTTCTGCTTTTCCCAACTTTTTACCTCTTCCGAACTACTCTCCACATCATTGGGGAAACTAGATTTTCCTCAAAATCTAATTTGGAAATAAATTCTTTCAAGGATTTTTGAAAGATTTTTGGGGAAATTATTTGCCTTTATCCATCCTCATGGATTTAGCAAGTGATCTCATAATTCTCAATTTTTTTCAATCTGAACAGAATTATTTTATTCATTTTCTCAAATTAAATATTTAATTACATCCACAAAATACTTGTCCTTTGGGGTCCACTCCCCTTAGGATTAAAGTTCGAATGTCTAGTTTTTTTGAAAATAAAACACATAAACTAGGGGTGTTACATATTCCCCGTCTGAAAGTAAACACCGTCCTGGGTGTTGGTATCTAGCTACTAGAGTTCATTTTTTTTTCCAAGTTCTTCCACTACACCTTTACTCTGGCTATCTTCCACTTCCTCAATTCAATTTCTTCCTGCTCCAATATTTGAAGCGATTCTAGAAGGAACTCCCCTTCTGGTTCCACTTGTACCACATTCCAATCAACAATGTGAGAAGCATCATGTATATATCTTTTTAATAACGAAACATGAAACACATCATGAACTTTAACATGAGGCGGTAAGGCTAGCTTGTAAGCCACTGGTCCCACCCTTTCTAACACTTCAAAAGGACCACAATATCTAGGAGCTAGTTTTTCACAACTTCCAGCATAAAGTGTGCTATTTTTGGGTTTAATACGCAAGTACACATGCTCCCCCACTTTGAATTCTCGATGTGTCTTTTTCTTATTAGCATAGTTTTTCTGGCGATCTTGTGTTGTCTTGATGTTTCTTTGTATTTGTTTAACAATTCTTTCCATCTCTTGTAAATCGTTTGGTCCCAACATTAGCTTATCTTCAGGTTGACTCCAGCTCAAAGGAGTACGACATTTCCTTCCATAGAGTGCCTCAAACGGGCTCATCTTGATAGAGGATTGGTAGCTTTTATTATAGGCAAATTCAGCTAAATGCAATTAGTCTTCCCGTTTTGATGGCCTATCCATCACATACATTCTCATCATATCCTCCAAAATCTGATTAATTCTCTCTATCTGACCGTCGGTCTGAGGGTGATAGGCAGTACTAAAATTCAACTTAGTGCCCATACCTCCAACTAGACCTTTCCAAAAGGCTGCTATGAACTTAGCATCTCTGTCTAAAACAATCACTTTTGGGACCCCATGTAATCTTACTATCTCTTTTAGAAACACATCTGCTACTTGGGCTGTCCCAAAAGTAGACTTTACAGGTATGAAGTCTGCAACTTTTGTTAAAGTGTCTACTACTACCATCACTGAATCGTGTTGGTATTTAGTTTTGGGTAGCCCAGTTATAAAATCTATAGAAACTGTGTCCCATTTCCATTCTGCGATCGGCAAGGGATTTAGAAAAACAGCAGGATGCTGATGTTCAACTTTAACTAATTGACACTCCATGCATCTAGCGAAATATTTTGCTACATCTCTTTTCATTCCTGGCCAAAATATCTTCTTTTTCAAAGCTGTTAACATTTTCTGATATCTAGGATGCCCTGCATACGGCTATTTGTGATATTCATCTAGAATCTCTCTTTTCAAGGATTCTACATTGGGAATATATAATCTATTTTTGTAACAGATTAGTCCTTTCTAGTTTCGAGTGTATTTAGCCATCTCCTTCTTTAGTATTTTCACCTGTAGGTTCTCATAATTTAGATCCTGGTCTGCTGCCTTTCTTATTAAATCTTCTAAATCAAAATTAGCACTACCTCCAATGTTGTTTATGTGTTGGCAAGCATTTCTTGTCAAAGCATCAACAATTTTGTTTTCTTTCCCTCTGAAATGTTTTATGTCCATATGAAATTCACTGAGAAAAGATAGCCGTCTGGCTTGTCAATCATTCAAATCAGTCTGGGAAAAGAAATACTTAAGACTAATATGATTAGTCATCAATATAAAAAAAATTCCAAGGAGATAGTGTCACCACATCTTCAAGGCATGAATAACAGCAGCTAACTCCAAATCATAGGCACTATAGTTTTGTTCATGTGTCTTCAGTTTCCTAGACTCATATGCAGTTACTGAATTTTCCTGCAAAAGGACTCCTCCCAACCCCTCTCTACATGCATCTGTACATACAACAAATTCTTTGTCAGGATCTCCAATTTTCAATATAGGAGCTGTGGTGAGTTTTAGTTTTAATTTGTCAAAACTGTTTTGGCATTTTTCAGTCCACTCAAATTTGACTGCCTTTTTTTGTAGTGAGGTTATGGGGTATGCTATGGCAGAAAATCTCTCCACAAATATGTGATAATAACCTGCAATCCCCATGAATGATCTCACTGCTGAAACATCTGTTGGCACAAGCCATTCTTTAATAGCCTTTATCTTTTCAGGATCAACAACCAACCCTTGTTCAGAAATAATATGACCCAAGTATTGGATTTTATCCTTATAGAATTCACATTTACTGAATTTGGCATATAACTGGTTTTCTTTCAAATTTTGCAATACTATCCTCAACTGCTCTTTGTGTTCTTCCTCACTTTTTGAGTAAACTAAAATATCATCTATGAACACAAGTATGAATTTATCGAAGTACTTCTTTAACACACTGTTCATTAAGCACATAAAGGTGGCAGGGGCATTTATCAAACCATTTCTAGTGAAGCTCCTCTCACTTGGTCAAAAGGATCATCAATTCTAGGAAATGGGTATCTGTTTTTAATGGTCAACTTATTCAGTTGACGATAATCAATGCACATCCTAAAGGTTCCATCCTTATTTTTCACAAATAGAACCGGTGCTCCCCAAGGAGACACACTCAGTCGGATATAGCCCTTATCCAGCAATTCTTGCAATTGCATTTTCAGTTCCATGAGTTCAGGGGGACTCATTCGATAAGGGGCTCGGGAAACAAGTGTTTCTCCTGGCACAAGATCGATTGAAAATTCAATCTCTATTTTTGGGGGAAGATGAGGAATCTCATCTAGAAAAACTTCCTTAAACTCTCTTACTACTGGCAAAGCATCCAGCAGATTTTCTTCAGTTTTCTGCTCTGTCTCTTCTACATGTACTGCATAGACTTGGTATCCTTTCCTAGCTGTTTGTTTTAATTGCAGTGCTGATATTTGTCTTACAGAGATAGGTTTTGGTTTTCCTTTGAGAATAAAAGGTTTCCCCTCTTCATCTACACAATGCAGGGTCTTATCCCAAAAGTTCATCATGGCCTTCTTCTTTTCTAGCAGGTCCATTCCTATCAGCAAGTCATATGAACCTAATGGCAGAATGTTTAAATTCACTTATGTTTGAAAATCATTTAATTTGATGGCTATTTCAGGTAACTTATGAGTTACTTTCCTCTTGGTGCCAGTGGCTAACTGGACCAACCAGGACTGCTAAAATTTTTCAATTTTGAGATTGCATTTTTCTACAATTTTTGGACTAATGTAACTCAAAGAATCACCTGGATCAATCAAGACTGTAAAAATTTGGTCAGAAATTCTACCCTCCATTTCAACCATGGTAGCTTGATGTTATTCTTGTCGATTCTCCAAGGCTGCACTGATAGTGGGTATATTTCTTGCTATGTCATTTACTGTGGTAGCTTCTCGATCTCTCATAAGCATATGAATGTTTTGGTGGGGACAGTCCCTCAAAAGGTGGGGTTCTCCACATCCCCAGAATTTCAAAGGTTCTCTCATTTTGACTGTGCCTTCCTTTTTATTTCCTTCATCTAGTTGTTTGGAACCAATTTGAGACTGAGTTGTTTGGCTTTCTTTTAGTTTATTAAACTTTTTCCTCTGATGGTCCCTACCAAAATTCCTTAAGTAAGCTAGTTTCTTTTTCTTTCCTTTAATTTCACCTTTGTTTAGCCAGCTTTTTCCATGCTCAGCCTTTCCCTTAAACTGTTGATAGCATAATCTAGCCTTCTTCACTGCCTCGTCCATAGTTTTTTGGTTATCAAACTCGATCTTCTCTTTGTACACAGTAGGCAAATAGTTCAGAAACCTTTGCACCTTTTCCTTCTCTTCCCTAATGTAAGGGACATATCTCAACAGATTTGTAAACTTAGTAACAAATTCATCAATAGTAATTTGTCCTATTCTAAGCTCATGAAATGATTTTGCTTTATCATCATAATAACGTTAATTTAAATAGCAGTTTTTAAACTTAACCTGGAAATATTCCCAAGTAACTGTCTTTTCATCAATGGCATGAACCATTTTTGTATCCTCCCACCACAAGGTAGCCTTACCTTGTAGCTAGTAAACAGTTAATCTGGCCTTTATATTTCTTTCATATTCATAGACCTGGAAATACTTAATCATGTTCAGCAACCAGGCTTCAGCATCTTCCTCCTTCTTCCCATAATAGGAGGGAGGTTTGATCTTTCGGAACTCCCCCTGTAATTCCTTTTTGTGCTTATACTGATGCCTAACAGCATCATCATCCTCAGACTCATCATTCTTCCTCTTTCCGGAACCCTCACCTTCTTGGCTATTCCGCAAAGTTAGTTCTCTGATGAGCTTTTCCTCCTCCACACTAGCTAATGACAATCTGTCATTCTCGCTTCTCAACTCAGACATTTCTCGTTGCAAATTGTGCAACATATCCATCACTAGAGCGTTTGGATCTGGTGTATTTTCATCATCATGTAGATCAACATAAATTTCCTCACCTTCTTCCATTCCCGCACCACTGTACACTAATCAAAACAGATCAAAAATAAAATAAAATATTTTTTTTTTTTTTTTTAATAGTAAATCATTGATACAGTGAGCACACACAACAACAACCCAGTTTTGTATAACATGAGCTCTAATACCATTTGTAACATCTCCCATTTTTTTTTTACATGCATTCTCAATTTTAAGAATAATTCCGCCAAAGAATATCGTATTAAAATTTTTTGTTACTATCTTGTTAAATCATATTTCTTTCCCCAATATGATTATTGTGTATACATATACCCATATGTCTAAAATCAATACCTATTTTATTTTATCTCCAAAAATTTAGTATAAAGGGACTTTATATTATAACCATAGTGGATTTTCACCACTAACTTACTTCCTATGAAATGTTGATTCTATAGACCTACACATCATGTTCATTTTGATACCATTGAATCGTTTGGCATTAAACGTACTATTATGTATATAATGGGGTTTTAATTTTTTCCCACGTCGATCATGGCATTCCTTAAATTCTTTAATGAAAAACTATATGCCCATGCTATGAATCCATCGTCCTAGACCCAATACATATGAATGTTGGCTCGATTTATTTCACATGGTTTTATATCTATACATACGTCGATCTTAGGGCTATTTCATGAATTTGTAGCCAAGGTTTTCACAATGTACGTGTCAATGTCATCGAATAGAGTTATTGTACATGTTGTTTATGTCGGAATTTATGTAAATATGGACGCCTTTAGCTTCAGAGTACACTTATTGCATCCTTGCGAAGTCGATTTAATGTGTTTCAGAATTTGAAACGTTGTATCAACTCTCCATGTCAGCTTTCGTAAGACTCTCTATTGATTTGTGTTGAGTCATGTTGGATTTTATCTCATCCATGTTCAATGGTATGGATCCACGTTGGCATTTTCAATTGCCACTCTAGCCTACTCTGGAAATTATGCAATCCATGCAACACGAGTAGAGGTACTGTGAAATTTATTGTATATATTGTCAATTGAATGATGAAAAACTAGGTTTTAAATGCCAATTACGTCCCTTTGATCCGTGGACTTACCTTGGAAATTTTGCCACTTAGACGGTTGTGATTCCCCTATCCCATTAGGGTTTCGTGATTGAGGTTTTTTGTATAAATCTTGCACTAAATTTTTGATATTGTTCTTTTGTCCCTCATTTGTGTTGCGCTACTCATGGGCCGAACCTCTGCGTGCTGGAGAAGCGAGGCATTATACATTCCAGACTTCGTATTCCTCTGTCATTGCCTCACAAGGCAGGTAAAATAGTATGGGCCTTACGCTGTGTTAACTTGTGACGCTTTTATGATTACTGCGTATGGTAATACATTCAAGTTACAGTATTAGATCTGAGGTTTCTATTTACACCATTTCTTTCTCTAGTCCCGTTTACTAACGAGGACTCGTGGCGTTGGATTTTCTGGCTCTTATATGGTTGCATAATTTTCTCACAATTTTTTTCTATGCTATTACAACATTTTCATTCCCATATGATGACATTTAATGATATTATCTCTGCGTTCTTGCTAGGAATTACTTTTTTTCGTCATTATTGCCTTGGCAAGGGTAATCTATTCTGTCTAACGAATTATCTGGTTCCGTGGCGGCCAATTTCTCTTCGGTAAGCCATCGTGGTATTGGAACCATACTATTCTAGTGTTTTTATTTATTTTTTGTTGGAAATCTTTGACAATACCCTGCGTTCTTCTCGTAGGTCATAGAGATGAGAACGTCTTCCGTTCCCAAGGTAAATAGAATTTTCTGGTGTTCCCTTAGCATAGTTTAAATGTAGAGTGTTCTCCTATCGTTTTATTTTAACGATACTTCATCTTGCTTGGTTTGATTTCAGGTATGTTCGAATAGCATCAAGAATTTTTTTGTTCAGTCTCAATGGTTGAAGTTGAACTTTCTGTGACTTGACTTGGGTTGTTAAATTTTGGGATTTCAGGTCGGTAATGATGCCTCCTAACTCGGTGTATGACTAGACTCTTGCATTATTGTTAACCCAAATCTTGCTCAGATAAATTCAAATGTTCTTCTGTTGTCGCAAAAAATTTTATTGCATAATTTCTTTAAACCAGACAATAGGACTCTTGAAATTTTTTTCATTAATGCTAATATTATCATAATTATTAATTTCTGTGTTCCTACTATTAACTATTGAAGATAGAATCCCATGCGGGATTCAGAACTGCTATGTATCTATTGGTTTATTTACAACTTTCCCTCGATTAAGCTTGTCCATCAATGATATTATCTATAAGCCTTCGTTTTCCATCTTCGTATAATTACTCATCTATACGCCTACGTTGGGCTGGAAAAATTTATAAGCTTGTTTGTCTGATTTTATTTATTTATTTTCAAGCCTAAATCTTTCAGTGCATGAAGTATTTCCATATCTACCAAGTATATGAATTCACTTACTTTATATACATAGTCATGGATTCTATGTATAATCCTGACTTTGAGGTTCCATAATTATAATCACTTATGTTGTTAATAAGGTTTCTGCAACTATACCCTTGTACCTTTATTTCCTGGTACAATAGATTCAATGCCTATGTTGTTTGAGCCAACCCTCTTGGCTAGTAATTTATATAAATCTGATAGGTGAAACATGAGTTAACTTTCACAGCCTTTACAGTTGCATGCATTTTGGAGGATTTCACATGCTCGTCTTATTTTATAATAATTTTTCTCTTTGGACCATTCCTTGACAAGGGATGTTAGTAACATATTCTACATATATACTTCTCATACCACAATTGTTGGAAGATTTGGTAATCATATTTAGTGAGGTTTCTTCATTAGCTGAAATTGGATAAGTACTAAAATATATGTTCTTTTAATTCTGTCCTTATGGTAGCAGACAACTTATATATAGCAGTGTATTGTTATTTTGGTAGTCTACAGATCTGTACTTTACTCAGTAATTTCATAAATTTCTTACTACCCACATAATTCAATTATTTCTAGTGTCCACTGTTTTAATCCTATTGTTAACAAAAGTAGATTAAAGTTACAAAATTGTGAATTATGAGGTAGTATAAATCTCCAGATTTAAACCAAAGGCTGGTTTAGAGCTTCTGGAGGATTTTTCCTCATTTTTCTAGTTCCTACAACCATGCAAAACAGAGAGGGTTAAATCCCTTCTTAACTCTGTAAATGTATGGAACACTATAATAATTCAAAAAAAAAACACAATATAAATAGGTAACTACAGTCAGTCACATCATAATTAAATTTTCAATTGTTCATAATTACTGTGAGCATACCACTTGGGTAATTGACCAGTCCTCCCAACCGTAGAGTCCCTTCATCTCCATAACTCACCCCCGAGCTGAGACCACCTCTAGAACAGACCAACCTCTCATCTGTTTAGGAATATCTTATTTAAGATTTTGCTCCCCAAAGCCTGTTTCTAATTCTGCGTCTAGAATATCAGGATGCTTTTCTTCCTGCTTGCCTAGGCTTCCCTATTTAGGGACTTTTAAAGTTGCTTTCTGCTTTTCCCAACTTTTTAACCCTTCCCAACTACTCTCCACATCATTGGGGAAACTATATTTTCCTCCAAATCTAATTTGGAAATAAATTCTTTCAAGGATTTTTGAAAGATTTTTGGGGAATTTATTTGCCTTTATCCATCCTCATGGAATTAGCAAGGGATCTCATAATTCTCAATTTTAGTCAATCTGCACAGAATTATTTTATTCATTTTCTCAAATTAAACATTTAATTACATCCACAAAATACTTTTCCTTTGGGGTCCACTCCCCTTAGGATTAAAGTTCAAATGTCTAGCTTTTTTTGAAAATCAACCACATAAACTAGGGGTGTCACAGATGATGATGGTTAACGTCCACCCAGACCAATCTTTAGTCTATCGGACCTAAAGAAAAGGTTGTAAAATCCAAATAAATAAATAAATTAAATTAAATTAAATTAAAACATTAGTATAATGTAAACATTTTAACAAATTCAAAATAAAATTTAAAATGAAAGCATAAATAGAAAAATTAAAATAACCTTATAAAAATAATTTAATAATAAAAATAACAAATTTTCAACTATTAATTATAAAAATAACCTGATATAATTTAATTATAATTTAATTCTTAATTATTATTATGTTAGATGATAAAAATATTTAGAAAAAAACATATATTATTATATTTATAATTCACATTTAATTATTGAATGATAATAATATAAATAAATAAATTATATTGCTATTTATTTTATTAAAATTTAAAATATATAAAATGTAATTAAAAATAAAATAAAATATAATTATTATTTATTTTATTAAAATTTAAAATATATAAAATTAAATTAAAAATTATTAAAAAATAATTTGTTAAATATTATTTAAAATTAAAAATAAATAATTATTATTATGTTTTATGATAAAAATATTTAGAAAGATATATATATTATTATATTTATCAGACACATTTAATTATTAAATCATAATAATACAAATATTAGATCATAATAATACAAATAAATAAATTATATTAAATCATAATAATACAAATAAATAAATTATATTTTTATTTATTTTATTAAAATTTAAAATATAAAAAAATTAAATTTTTTTTTTTTAAAATTTAATTATTATTTATTTTATTAAACTTTAAAATATATAATATTTTTTTGAATGTAAATTTCTTTGATCTATTATAAAAATTGTAAAATTTGGTAATAGTCACATGTAATGGAACATGGTTGACACGTTTCGAACAAACAAGTGTGGTTCATCATCAGAACTAGGTGAGAGATTAAATTAGGAAATTAAGTTTAGATAGATGTAGAAATGGCTCAACTAGCCATTAGGATAACGACTAGTTTGACTTTACCGTTACATTTTATTTTTAGATTTAAATTTCTATATATTTACTTATTATTATTATTAATTAATTAATTAATAGTGATAATAATATCTAAATATGTATATAAATTGATTTAATTATTTATTTATTATTATTCTTTATATAATAGTTCTTATTATATATTTGTTTATTTATTTTTAATGAGTGAAGTCAATGGACAAAATAAATAAATAGATAAAAAAAAATCAATAAAAAAAAATTAAAAAAATAATTAATCAAGAATATAATGCAGTATCCAACACCTACTGATATTCCAGTTGTCATCTCTATTGAGATTAACAGGTCTTTCTTCAATTTTTAAGGCCTCTGTTAACTTACAATGATGGAAATGTTGGATCCTAGAAATGACCTTAGCCCCTTCGATGCAAACATGATGGTTAGTATTTTCTACATGCTCAGCTAGGGTGGACAAGCGAAATATTCTACGTTTAATGTCAAAAGCATGTTCACAGATCCTTTCATTAATAGACTGACCAATTTTATCAATGTAAGGAGTCCCACAAGAAAAAGGAATGATGTAGACACCTTTTCCATCCCTAGGGTCAATCGAATCTTTAACTGACTTGAGAGAGTTGGGAATTGTGTTAAGGGGCTTGGAAGACGATGATACCTTATGCTTCTTAAGGATCCTCACAATCTTATCAGTGGTACACTGAATCAATGACAACCGCACACTGCTCGGCCATTCACTGGGCTTTTTTTTATTTAAAGGAGCTTTCTCTGCTTTAAGGAAAGCTTTAAGGCCTTGCGACCTACAATAACCATTTTTACAAAAGACAATGAGAAAATGGGTCTTTCCCCCCTCAAAGTGAGACTCATTATAAA
>JAXQQM020087053.1:0-31179 GCA_034641835.2 Pinus albicaulis | reverse complement strand
GATATTAAGATGAATGAATTATAATGGAATACTTTACATGTCTCTTAAGTTAAGAGCTTCTTTCATTAATAATTTATCCATCTTAAGTTCTTGGTTTTAATCTCTGATTCATTAAGTGATAATTGAGGTGAAAGTGGATTTCTTGAGTCAAGAACCATTTCAATATTATTCCTCTTTTTAAACTAATTGAGTTAGAGTTATAGAATATATTACTTTCAGCTTTTGAATAGCTTTGTCTTTATTTCAAGTTTCTGGTTTTATGAATGATTTCTCTATAATACTGTAGGGAAGGACAACCAGGACCTCCTAAGTTAGGAGCCTGCTTATCTGAGAACTTCCCTTGCATATTATATTGAATCATAAACAATTTAGTTAGACGTAGAGTTAGTTGCCTACTCCTGCATATATATTGCTGGCACCATCACAAGCTCACGAGTTTCCCTGTTCGATAATTTACTGTGAAAGACTATCTAAATAAATTGCCCAACAATGGAGGAAAAACCCTAAAACTCAAAAGCCTTTGGCACAGCAGGGACATGAGCTCAGATGGCTTTTGGCTAGGTATGCAGGGAATATGAAGAGAACTGCTTAGAACGCATTTTCCGTTGTAATGACACTCACAGCATCTCCGTAGTTAAAAGCGCGAAAGAAAAGATTAAAAAGTTGATTTTTGGTCAATTCTGGAAGGTTCTGGATGAGATTTTTTGGGGATGAGTACGCTTTAGTAAGGTGCATGTATCCCACACCTTAAGGAACTAATCCCTTGATGTCAGGAGCCTATCCCTTTGAAGGAGGGTTCTATCCCTTTAAAGGTGGAATCCTAACCTCCTCATCTGCTCTATAAAAGGAGGCATTGGGTAGCCTTTTGGGTTAAGTTCAAGAAGTTAAGTTTTGATGGAGATTTTGGAGATTGAGGATTAGAGTTCAGCTTTATGTGTGATTGAGTTGAAGTGCTGTTTGAGATTTAGACTTCTTTCTGCTGAGCTTTTGAGAGGAAAGATCACATACCTCTTTATGCTTCTGGAGAAAGAGTGCAAGACTTATCAAAGTAGAGGAGATTCCTCCTCCTCATACATGCCTCCTCTGCAAGTCTTACATCCTTTACCCTCATGTCAAGCCCCGAAAAATGGAGGAAAACCTTAAAACTCAAAAGCCTGGGTACGCAGTGTAACATGAAGCCTCAGATACTTTTACTAGGGTATGCGTGCAATACAAAGAGAAATCAAGGCTTTTTAGAACGCATTTTTCCAGTGTAATGTCTGCGGTACCCCTGTAAAGTCAAAAATCGCGAAAGAAAAGATTAAAAAGTTGATTTTTGGTCAATTCTGGAAGGTTCTGGATGAGATTTTTTGGGGATGAGTACGCTTTAGTAAGGTGCATGTATCCCACACCTTAAGGAACTAATCCCTTGATGTGAGGAGCCTATCCCTTTGAAGGAGGGTTCTATCCCTTTAAAGGTGGAATCCTAACCTCCTCATCTGCTCTATAAAAGGAGGCATTAGGTAGCCTCAAAGGGTTAAGTTTTTTGGAGATTTGGAGATTGAAGATTAGAGTTCAAGTTTTATGAAGAAGATTTTTGAGTTGAAGTGCTGTTTGAGATTTATACTTCTTTCTGCTGAGCTTTTGAGAGGAAAGATCACATACCTCTTTGTGCTCCTGAAGGAAGAGTGTAAGACTTATCAAAGTAGAGGAGATTCCTGCTTCGGACCCCGGGAAGGCCTTTCGAACATCAAGGCTAAGGTTGTAAGGTTCTTCTGTATATTTTAAGATTAATACAATCAAGTTATGTTTTTCTCAATAAATTGTCGTTCGATTGTTTATTTCAATAAGCTGTCGTTTGATTGTTTATTTCATAGATTCCTTGATCACTATGATAGGCATGTTTTATGATTATTTGTTATACAGGTGCAATTGATATTTTCTTGTTTGTGATTGCAGGTTGACGTAAAATGATACTTTCTTGTGACAAAAGGGCCCTTGTTGCGACGAAGGATTATTGATGCAACGGAAGCACTGCGACCGCAAATAAGCATTTGGATCTAAGGTAGGATCGACACCTTCATAACATTTATTTGTAAAACGAATATACTTAGAGAAAGACAAACTTAGTTGTTCGTTTGTTGCTAGATTGTCTTCACCGTGCGGGAGATCTGGCCTTGTCTCAAGAAGAATCATTTTTATCCCACAACACACATTCATCAGATGGATGTGAAGATTGCATTCCTTAATGGGATCATTGCAATATCCCAAATCTAGAACAACTAGTAAGGCATGAGTGGAAAACGCATTTTCCAGGAATGGCTGCTACAGGACCTGGATCCCTTAGATATGAGTATCTAAGACTAAAATTCAAGAGGTGGCTCAAAAGAAATCCTTCTAGGTTTGTTAAATAGATCTCCCACACCTAGTTGTCCTTAGAAAGTGCTCGTTGAGGGACTGCAACAATGTATGAACATAAAATGGAATAACGACGTTATTTTATAGCCATGCACACATGAAGATATGAATAGCCAACAAATGTATAATATAGCAGTAAGTGAGTACAAATTATTGAGGAAACAATCACTCAAGCAAAGCAATGTAAGCCTCAACAACACATGTACAAGGAAATGAAGAACTCTGCTATATATGCATAAACCCAGGCTATGACTGCGCAGTCTATGATGGAGAACTATTACAAACTGAGTAAAATAGGAAGATATGACAATATCAGCTCAAGAAATGTGGGGGAGCAAGATTTCAACCCCTGAAAATAACTATACAACAATCCTTAAGAGGATTGAATGAAATACAAGTACAAATGGAAAATCTGCATAAATGCCGGAGTTGTTGGGCAGCAGCTGAAACTCAGAAAATAACTAGAGATGGCTGAAGATGATGCACAATCTGAAATATACCTCCTCCAACAGATCTCTCAAGTGAGAGGTTGATCCTAACACTGAAGATATTCCCCTCCGAAATAGTGGTGCAAACCCCCACTATAGATACTCACTGAAATAACGTAGTCTGGAGAAGGGACTGTGCTGTTGATGATGGGAGATGCTTGCCCTGGTGCCAAGATATGAAAATCAGCTCAGAAACCCTCCTTAATAACCTCCCGAAGGAATATAAGTTCTCTCCTCTAAAAGATGAGCCAAGGACTAGTGTTGTGGAACCCTCCATTGCAACACCCAGCAACACTATGTTATACTTCAGAAGAAATAACGCAGTGACTGAAAGGAGTGGATTTGGACTTGAGCCAAGATGTGGAGAAATGAAGTGAAATCCTCCAAGAGGCCTCTCAAGAAGGAGAGGAAATCCTAAACAGGAATCTCTCGTGCTGTGTTAGCCATCAGTATTTTTCACCTGTTGATGTTGACTAGTTGATAAAGCCAAGTTTTCTAGAAGCTGATCTCCAATATGTCAAATTTGTCAGCTAGAAAACACCCATAATTTTTTTTTCCCTCCTACCTTTTTCAATCAGCCCATAATGAGATAAAACCTAACTGTCAAGCCCTATCTAGCCTCAGTCCTACAAACTTGTCCATCAGCTCCAAAGAGAATACTCCAAATCTGTCCAAAAAGTTTCCCCTTAGTTAGGTAGTGGCGCTTTAGGCGATTTTCCCCTTGGAAAACCATCCTAAAGCCAAAGAACCTCTATCTAATATCAACCAATCCTAGATGACCTTCCTATTCTGCAAATAAATCTTGATTACACCTTTAGGTCGCACCACTAACAGTCCTTGATGTCTCAGCAGTGCTTATGCCACAAGTCAAACTCATATTAGGTGGATTTACAGTGTTTCAATGTCCTTTTCAAGAGCAGGAGTGTACCAGTGTTCCAGAAGATATTATTAACTTAACATGAGAAGATAGCTGCTTCTCATGTGGTTTTGAGCCTGGGATGCAGCTACAGGACGGAGAGTTATTTCAATAAGCTCCTGCAAACACATTCAAAGGTTAGTGACTTACGAATAACAAGAAATACTCTGCAGATACCGGTCAGGTTGCCTCTGATGTCTAAAGATGCATAAAGGTATTCTAACAGCAGGATTACATGTCTCAGAGAAATGCCCCTCATAGCATATTGTCAATTTGTCACTTTTTATTTGCTTAAGCATGAATAGGCAGTGAAAGGAAAGATGACACTATTTGAAAGCAGATGAAATGGAATCACTATGTAAAACCTCCTCCATACATGAGCAGAGGGTTGAATGACTGAGAAAACCTCCTTCATTTTACAAGAAGAGGGCCAAGAACAGAGGTATGGCCTCATTTAAAGGGCACAAAGCTAGCAATGATTGAAAACTGCCTGAAGAACTTGTTTAACACCTTGTCTCCAATATATGAAGACCACTAACACAGCAGTGGTGTTTCAAAGATTCACTATAGGTTTCACTGATTGAAAAGTGGGTTTTAAGTACAGTGGGAAAGCAACTGAAGGCTTATGGATAGAAAAATGGTGTTAAAAACAGAGGGAAAGCAGTGGTACTGTAATAATCAAAGGGGTTTGACTTTTCTTCTATCAGAGATTTCCTCCAAATGAAATCTGAAGCCAAAATGAACAAACCCTGCCGAGGTATGTAATTTTTTTAAGAGTTTCCAAAAATCCTTCTCCTTGATCAACAGGCATGAAATATAGCCATTGTTCCTTTAAAAAACAGAGTTGAAATTAGTGGAAATCCATTCAAGGTTTATAAGTTGAGAGCTGGGTTAAACATGAGCCAATGAGTGATGTTGATGATTCAAAGAAGTTTTTCTCTTCCTGTCCATGAAGATCTTTTTCATAAAAACTCATCAAAATGGACAAGAAGGTAACCTAAGCCTGGTTTTTGAAGGAGGCTTTTCAAATAGACACATAGGTTCATCAATGTGTAAGAAGGGATATGGCATGTGTTTCAAGTTCAAGAACGACACTAAAAGCAAATGAAGCATGCAAATATCACAAACAAAGGCCTGTTCCTTATGAAAACATGTAAAAATACCTTGCTGTTGCATTTGATTGTAGGGGGGGTTTTTAAGGGAGTTCATTTTGATAAACAGATGATGGTAAAACCTAGGTGAATGAAACTGAGTTTTCAACCACAGTCAAAGAGGAATATCATGTAGAGGATGCATCTATAATCCTCAACATGGTTTTGAGCAAGTTCTCTTTTAAGGGACAGATATAGGCAAACAGTGAAAAAGAGTTTAGCCTTGAGATGATTTCTTCACTTAGGGAAAAGTCATATTTATGAAAACCTTCAAGCAACCCCCATAGCACTTTATTATCAAAATAAATTGGATATGGGCCCCTTTGGCATTTTAAAATTCATTTGAGTTTCGTTATAAGAAAGGAATTTTTAAAGAGGCGTTCAAACCCTCACAAAGCAAGTTCAAAAGGTTTGTCGAATTTAAAGGGAGTAATTGACCGTTGCCAAGTCTCATTGTGCATTTCAAAACTCACCAAGTGCTCCCCTGGCTGTTCACCAGATCAAGGAAGAAGTTTCGAGCCATTTTCAGAGTTTTTAGAGGCTTAAAGCCTGCGCGGCACCCCTGGAAAAGTGTGCGGCGCGTTCAGAGCAGAAATTACAAAGGCTTATAACGGTGGCGCGACGCGCCTGTGTGTGTGGTCACCACTACCCGAAGGCCGACCCGACACCTTTTTTACTGCGCAATGCTTTTCCATTTGAACGTGCCGCGCCTGTTTGAATGACCAAAACACCTTCAAAGGGTCTTCAGACCTGCTTAACTCATCAAGCAAGAGCCATAAGCCATCTTCAAGGTATTTTTTACCACCCCTTGGTGCATTCAAAATTCTAAAGGGGTGATTGATGCCATGTTTTTCAAACTAAAACAGTGATTGAAGAGTAAGGTGTTTGAGCAAAATCCAAGGTTTTTGTTGCTATGATTGCCCAAGATTAGTATAGTGAAAGGTGGTGTGTTTGTATCAGTTTCAAAAAGCCTGAAATTTCCTTCAAACAAAGTGATAAACCTTGTACTAATGACACAGACCATTTCAAGTGATAGAGGGGAGTGTTGAAATAGTTTTAAGATGCCCCTATTGTTTTTCAAAAAATAGTGGTAGTGAAGGAGTATGGTTCTAAAAGATGAAAGCTGGGTATATGAATAAAACTTCCTTTTTAATGATATGAGACAGCAACTCTGTGCATCTTCCATAGTTCAAAAAAGAAAAAATCTGTGTTTGAAGGTCCCAAAGTTAGTCTAGAAATATGTTCTTCTTCTTGTGTTGAGAAGAGAGCCTATAATTGCTGAAGGTGTCTTAGCAGTGGTAAGAACAACATTAACCCCTGTCTGCAAAATCTAAGGTGAAACAATGTTTATAAGGAAAAGCCTTGTCATTTTGAAAAAGTCCTCTCTGTGTGATGAAACAACCAAATCTGTGCAGCCTCCATTGTTCCATAAAACAGAGTGTGGTCAGGGATTTTGTAAGGTCAGTTGAGGGTGTTTTTTGTCTACCTCTGTAAAAACAGTGAATAGTAGAAGAGTGTTGTTTGGGGGAGGGCGATTTTGTTTTTGTCTAAACACAAGGAGATCCTTGTTCTAACAAGAAAACACAGATACCTCTTTTCAATACCATGCCCAAACATAGTAATAAATTGACTGTGTGCTTTTTATTTTGATAAATATTTGTTGATTGACATCAAAGAGGACAAACAGTAACTAACAAGGAGGACAGAGGTGTGGTTAAGAAAAAAATTCCAAAGGCCATTTGAGATAGCTTGGTTTTGCAAAGAACATTCAAAACAAAATGCCTCCCGTGCAAGACAATAGGAGTGGCCTTCACAGGAGGTTTGAGCCTGTTTCCACTGAAGAGGTAAATGCTCATCCATCAGTCCTGTTTAACTTCCATGAGGTGGGGTATCTAGAGTTTTTTCAAAAGGTGCAGGAGGTGAAGAGCTATTCCCCTTTGACACATCTTTGTGCTCTGAGGTTTCAAGAGAAGCACTTTCAGCTGGCAAGCTTGGATTTCAAATTATTTCCAAGGTCCATTTCCAAGGCCAACAAAATCCCCTATGTCAGAGAGAAGTGGTTTAAACAAATCCACCTAGACTCAGAACAATACAAGCCTTTTCTAAAGCCCGAGCATAGAGATTCATGTCCATGCATTTTTCCCTTCTCATATCTATTGACTAGTTATGCCCCCCTCACGAAGATAATCATGAAATACTTAACTTGCGAGGGAAGATTCTCCCGAGTCTATGCTTACCATGTCCGATTGCTCATGCATTTCACAAGAGCCAAATTGTTAAATCTCCCTTTCTTCCTACATAGAAGTATTGAGAAAATGGCCTCCACTGTTTAGAAAAAACCTCCTTCTCAGCAAACAGCCTGCCTCTTCCATCACTCCCTCATCAAGGTTATCATTCTTCATCAGCTTGAGAAGAAAGAAATCTGTTGGGATAAATTCATTACACATCCAGATATCGCCACTGTCCCTTCATTTCATACATCTCCTTCACCTGCCACTCACCATCCTTCGCCTTCTTCAAGCAAGCCCATTCCCAAGAAGCTCAAATTTCCCATTGAAAAAGAAAAAGAACATGATGAGGAACAAGAGCATGAGCAAGAGGAGGAAGATGATGATGAGAAACATCATGATGAAACAGGGCAGCAAGGGGAAAAAGAGCACAGCGAGGCAAAGCAGCAAGGGGAAGAAGAGTACAGTGAGGTAGAGCAGCATGATGAAGAAAGGCATGATTCAGAAGGGCATGATGAAGAGGAATATGATGATGAGCATGAAGATGATGATGAGCCACATGATGATGAACAGCAGCAAGATAAGGAATGGCAACATGATGAAGATGTGCAGCACAGTGAGGATAAGCAGCCTCATGAAGAGGAAGGGCAACATGATGAACAGGTGCAACACAGTGAGGAAAGGCAGCCAAATGATGATGAATAGTAGCCTCATGAAAAAGAACAGTAGCATGATGAAGAGGTGCAACACAGTGAGGAGGATAGACCTCAAAAAGAAATTCAAAAGGACAGTCAGGGCATCCATGGAGAAACTCAAGATAGTGGCAAAAATGATGAGGAAAGTAACAAGGGCAAAGAGCCAATAGAGCATGTGTTAGCTGCCTCTCCTAGGCAAGGGGCCATGCTCTCTTCTCCAAAAGTGACCAAGCCCCGGACATCAAGGAAAAGGGTGCCTAAAGCTGTAACTCCAAATGTTACTAGGGCCCTCTGAAGCAAGGGGAAATTTCCAAAGAAGCCCATTGTCGAATTTCCCAAGAGGAGGAAGACTAATAGAGCCACCCAAAGCAAAGGAAAGGAGAAAGAAGAAAGCATCCATGAAAAGGAGAAGGACTTCGACATAATTCAAATTCAAAGTGATGATAGCAACAATGAAGCCCGAATCCTTGAAAATCTCTTAATCAATAGAGAAAACCAAATTGATGCTTTGAAGACTGATCTTGAGAGGGCTAGAAACTTCAATCACTTTTTGCAAATTCAAAACAAACAGATGAGTGTCCATATGGCGGTATATGAGACACAGGCCATCAAATACAAAAAGAGGCCTTCAAAGCACAAGTGAGATTGGAAGAACTCATGGGTGAGTTCGATGAGAGCGAAGATGAAGATCAGCACAGGAGAAAGAGGCCAAGAACCATGGGGCTCAAAAGAGCCCTTGAGAAACAAAAGGAAGAAGAAGCTGCCCTCCTCCAATCTACCCCTCTCACTACATTGTTAACACAAGAGATAGAGAAAAATCGAGAAGCATGGCTTGAGAGGGTTAATGATCACTTGGAAAAGAAGTTGGAGAAGGCAAATAGAGACTTGGACCTTCAACAGAGGATGACCGGGCATTATAAGAAGCTCAATCAGTTTGCCCGGCGAAAATTGAAGGCCACATAGGAAAAACTCAAGGAGGCTCAAAGGAGGCGCCCGGCACCAAAATTGAGGAAAGAAAACTCAAAGCTACAAATTTTGACCTCAACCTCACAAAATGTTTCTAAAAACCCTTGAGGGCCATGCTCGCCAAAATTCGGTGAAATTCGACAAATTTTGGTTTTTTGTCATTTTTGGGTTTTTGGCTAAAAATCATGGGCATCGCCATTTCAGTTTGGGGCATCCTAAAAGGATGAAAATGGTATCATTGGATGCCATAATTTCAGGGGCATGTACTCAACAATTTTCAAATCATTTTCTTTCCCAAAATGGCGAAAAACACTCGCTTTTTCTACACTTTGCCCCATTTATCAGCAAAGACTATTTTTTGGGTTTTTACACACAGGTCAGTTTTTGGAGGAATTCTAATGGTCATCTTGGAGAAAAATAAGCATTTTCAGAAAATATACATTTAAAGCTTTCCAAAGAACCATCACGGGCCTCGTTTCGACATCAGGAAGGCCTCCAAAATTTGCCAGCAAGTCAGAGGACTTTCTGCTGATATATTTCTTAAGTCTTTTTGTAAAAATTGAACCTTTCAAAAGTGACATTTCCTCATGTGCGTTTAGCTATTTTTGTACATGATTAGTTATGAAAAGTCAATATATTTCCCCTTTTTAGCATTTTTGAGATATTTTATTAGATATTTTGTGCCTTGGGCTTTGCAAAGCCTCAAGCACAAAATCAGATATTTTGGATAGGCCAATGAGATTGCAAGTTGAACTAAGAGGTATTCCTCATTTTGGCATATATATTCCAAAGGCTTTCATTGTAAACAAGGCTGAACTTGATGAATAGAAGAAATATATGGTTATACAAGCTTGGAAGAAACACTTGTCTCATGATTTTGGATAGTTTCTTGGATGTTTTTGGATGATGAAGGAGGTCTGTTGTTGGATTCCATGACTTGGTAGAATGGTATAGTGTCTCTCTCTCTGTTTTGTTTCTTGGTTTTCATTCATAATTTCATTTTCTTGCTTGCTATTAGAAAGTAGAGAATAGATTTGAGACATGCCCTTGGAGGCACCTCAAATTTCCTGTTTCTTTATAGCTTCTATGTTTTCTTCATTCTTAGTCATATTAAAGAATCCTTGATTGCTCTTTGATAACTGAAGAATATTGTTTGCTTGTTTCATTTATGGTTTTATGCGTGCTAAGTATGATTCACGGTATGCCATGCTTACTCATGGATAGTCATAGCTCCACCTCTGAAACTTCTCTTTGATTGTTTGATTGTCATTTGTTGAACGAATGAGGTCTTGTACTGATCTTGCCCTTTGCCTAAAACTATGAAATCTTGCTTTCAAAGTGCCGAATAGCTTGAAATTCTATGCTTAGGCATTCCTTCATAGTGATTTAAGTTGTTTGTTTGTCTTAAATGTATTTCCCCAAAGTCTGATAGCCATTTCCTAAATTTAGAGAGTCATATATCTATATGCATGGCTTGAATGTTTATTTCTATGCATTGATAAGTTTATAGTTACATTTCTCATGATTAATGGTTTTCCCTACCATGTTTATGCCAGCTATTAAGCTATTTATGATTGAAATCCTTTGTTCTTCACAAGTTTAATGTCCATCCACTCCATTTTACCCAAAGATCCATTTTACCTCACTCAAATCGGCCCTTCAACAACCTTGTATCACCACCTGAAAGCTTTCTTGACCTTTTCGACCCATAGCCTAGTTGATCTGACATATTTTTACCTATCTTATGTCTTTGATCAGTTCATCCCTCACAACCTAAAAACCAAAACCACAAACCTACTTCATAACTAGCCTAAAATCAAGAACACAATAAGCAAACACACATATATCCCTTACACAAATAGAGAGAGCCCTCTCTGAGTCTAGGAAGGCTAGGTCCTTGGGCTCCAAAGACTAGTTTGATGTTACACTGTCATTTGGCTTGCCAATCAGCAAAATCATGGGACCCTAACATAATGGCGATCACGGTGGGACTTTGAGTCAAAAAATCGTCGGTATCCCTTAGGATCTCTCAAAATCTCAGTCAAAATTAGAAAACTTAGGTATTTTCTGAAGAGTAGAAACTAGCTCCTTCGTCATCTTAGCAAAATGATGATTCAGCTATAGGAAACTCTTCCAAACCTCAGGGCTGCATATAGGAACTCAAAAAACCCCAAAATATCTCTAGATTGGTGTTTATCAATATTGGTGGTGGACCATACACATATATCCTCAAAACAAATAAAAATCCAACTCGTGACTCCACTAGCCTCCAGTAGGCCTTACTACTTTACTATCTTCAAGAATACCTGCCATTTAGCCACCTCATTGCCACCCTAACATAATGGCGATCACGGTGGGACTCTGAGTTAGTGGCAATCTAAGTACACCTTAGGACTCCAGAAATCCCTTATCTTCAAGAAAACCTAGTGAATTAGCCACCTCATCGCCACACTAACATAATGGCGATCATGGTGGGACTCTGAGTGATAAACAAACTTAGATTCTCTAAACTTTCCAGCAGCCTTAGGAATACTATCTGATTGACTTATCCCACTGCTCACTAACATAAGTGGCGATCACGGTGGGACCTTCCAAGTTAGTGACAATCTAAGTACTCCTTAGTAACTCCCGAAGTCTTAATCCGACTTAGAAAACTTAAGTGTTGTTTGAAGAGTAGAAGCTAGCTCTTTCACCATCTTAGCAAAATGATGATTCAGTGATAAGAAACTCTTCCAAACCTCATATGCTACATAAAAACTAAAAAAACCCCAAAAACATTCCCAGATTGGCTTTTCCCTAGTTATTGGTGATGGACCATAGCTACCTCTTTACAAAAACAACAAAGTTCCACCTAGCGACTCCACTAGCCTCTAGTAGGCCTAAAAACCCCATTAAAAGACCAAAAAATTTCATAAACCATACCTTTCTGTTGACTCATCCTTTCCAAAACTTAAAACTTATGGTGCAAACTCTGTAATCAGTGACAAACTAAGTATGGCTTAGCGATTCAAAATACTTCACTTAAAAATAGGAGATAAACAGAAATAATCTTGAAATAGAACCATTAGCTTGTCCAGATAGCCTAGAAAACTGTTAAAACCAAGTGAATCACTCTTCCTTGCAAGTCTTCATCTCAAAGTTTGCTAGAAAACTTTTTCCTGAAAGCATCTTTGATAGTTTTGGTATTGGACCATAGTTCTCAAAGAAATCCACCTGGCGACTCCACTATCCCTCATTTTTGTTTTGACCATCCTTCACATTAGCAGCACCCCTAGAGAGGCCATCCATCCAAAACAACCACAAATTCCATCCTCTCTAAGCTCTAGATTCGAAATATGGCTTCACGAAGAATCAACACCAGATCTCATCCAGACCCAAATCCCCCTATCATAGTAGATGACCCAGAGAGGATTCTGTGGCAAGCTTCCGAAACTGGAAATTTAAGTACCGATAGGTCCATCCGTAAAGCAAGATCAGTACCTGAACACCTCACAGCCTTGCAGGATTCCCCCTTTGACTTAAAATCAACAAAAACCCTTTTCAGAAGCAAGTCACAAAGTAAGGTAAACTTTGACAATCTTGAGCCCCTAGATCTGCCACAGAGTCCTAGTAGAGAAGCCTCACCTACTACACCTCCCGAATTTTTGCTTCTCCATCACTTTGGCTCCTACCACCCTAGATCTTCTCAAAATTAGATCACTAGCCCAAGTACATCCGCCACACCCATTCAAACCACTACTGTTCAAACCACCTCAGCTCATCCTACAAGCCCTCATTTTGTACATCATCCATTAGCTCCCACCATGGCAGCCTGGTATGCACCCTTGGTGTTGCCACACCGTTTAGCTCCCTTAAAAAATGACTATCAGTCCAAAATCCCACACTTTACTGGAGTTGAGACTACCACAACTCAACAACATGTAGATAGTATTAGCGATGCCTTTGAATACATAGAAATATAAGACGAGACCATCAGAATGAGGATGCTCGCCCAAAGCCTGGGCGGAAAACCCAAAAAATGGTTTAAGAGCTTAACTCCAAAAAATATACACGATATCCCAAAACTCTACCAAACCTTCATAAATAAGTGGGAAATCTGAAAGAACCCCATTCAAATCCTGTTAGAGTATAACAATCTAAAATAGGAAAATTGGGAAAGTGTCTAGGGATACTGCACTAGGTTCAATAGTGTTTATAATGCCCTCCCGCCTCACTTCAAACCTCCACTTGGCTTAGCCTTAGAAAATTTCCCTGAAGGTTTCGACCCAGACATGACTTATCAACTAAGAGACAAGGACCCCCCTACCTTAGAGGAAATGAAAAAAGTGGCCATAAGTGTAGAAGCCAACTTAGCAGAAAAGAGAGCTAGGACTAGATCAGAAAGGAAAGTCACATACCGGGATGATGTCTCCACTTCAGCCCCTCCCTTAGATCCTAGAATAGATGACTTGGTCAAATCCATGGCGAAAATGTGGGAAAAGATAAGTGAAAAGACCCCTCTTAGGGACAACCAGCCAAACTCTCTAAACAGAAACTAGAACCAAAATTTTAGGAGGGAAAAACCTCAAAACAAACCAAGGGAAAATGACCAACAAATTAGGCCACCCTTTAATGAAAATTATGTAGAAGAAGATGATAGGGATACAGAAACCATTGATGAAAATCATTTGAACCTCATAGGCTCTGATAATGAGAGTGAGGTTTACCTCACAGAAGAAGAACAAGCGTTCTTCTCTCCGAATCAGGATGAAACCAACTATGAAGATCCCGAAGACCCTACCATAGATTTTCAGAATGCCATCATAGAAGCTCACAGGCAGTATGACCTTAGAAGCAGAAAAAACCAAGACAACTCCAAGAAAGGTAGCTCGGACACTGCTAAAACCCCTGATACCATCCTTAAAAAAGCAGTGGATAGCGACAAAATCATGGTTAAGAAAATTGACCAAAACAAATATAAAGCTATTCAAACAAGTCTTGGCTTGATGCTCCTAGTACCTCCACAAAGATTCCCTAGGTGGCTTTGTCAAACAAAATCCCGAAACAAAGTCAGCAAACTCAAAACATAGAAAAGGTCATGGCTGAAAAAACTGAAGCAAACCTATCTAAACTACAAGCACCCTTCAGTTTTGAGGGAGAAAACGCCAAAATAAAGATTACCATGCCTCTCACTGAACTCATCGCCCAAACCTCTTATAAATCCCAAGTGTTAAAAGTCCTGAATATAGGAAATGATGCAAACACCCTTAATCTAGCTGATGACACTCCTGAAGTGTTGTTTGGTCCAAAAATAGAAGGGAAATTCCTTGAAGGAACCACTCTTCCCTTTTACATCAGTTTGAATATCCATGACCAAATATTACACAATGCCATGCTAGACTCCGGGGCCTCGCATAATCTCATGCCGAAGGTTGTGATGGAAAAATTAGGCCTAGAAATCACAAGACCATATAAATACTTATACTCATTTGATTCGAGTAGAGTCAAATGTCTAGGCTTGATCAAATATCTTTGTTTCAGTTTGGCCCAAATACCTGCAAAACACCTAATCATGGACATAGTGGTAGCATAAATTCCCCCCAAGTATGGAATGCTTTTATCTAGAACTTGGGGATCTAAGCTTCAGGGAAATATTCAACTTGATATGTCCTATGCCACTTTTCCTGTGTTTAACCAAACTAGAATACTCTATCGGGAATCGCACATGAAATATATGGTCAGTAGTCAGGAAAGGCCAGATAAAATCCCGATATACTCCTTGCATTTTGATCTGAACTCTTTCATTTTATACACTAATGAGGACATTGAAAAACATTCGGAAGGATTTGAAACAAACTTAGACCCACCTCATCAGCTTCCCCAAGTTCTCTATGATGAACTAGATGCTCAAAATTATCATGACCATGAGCAGCTGTGTCTTGAGGAAAGAGAGTTTGTTCCTTTTGAAACAGGGATAGAGCAAGAAGCACGAACGATTATGTACCATCAAGAAAATTTCTTAAAACTTAGGCCAACATCAGCAGTAACATTAGGAAACTTTTTCAGAACAGAGGCATTAGAAGACTTACATATCACAAACCTCTTTGGAACTCAGGGGTAGGGAAGCTTAATGTTCTTACCATACCTTAAGGATTTGCCATCACATAACTCTACCCCTTCAAATGAAACCTTGACTGTAGCCATAACAGCTCCAAACCTAGGAAACATGTCTAAAAAACTTCTTATGAAAGAATATGATGACTGTAGTCCAAATATACCTGAGTTGTTCAAAACACTACTTCATGTAGGGAAAAAAGTGAGAAACACTATGCCACCGCCATCACTCCAGTAAACAACTTTGACAAAAGAAAATACAAAAATCTGGACCAAACAATAGTAGTCAAAGGTAAAACAGCTGGTCATAGGATTTGTTTTGATTTTAGAAATACTAATACACACCCTTGTGGCAGCAACTATATCCTTCCTGCCCAAGACCATGATATATCAATGATAAATGCTTTTAATCATGTGTATTTTCAAAATAATGTTTCAAGATATAGCCAAATAATTCCTTTGCAAAACAGACAGCTCCAAGAATTTTTCAAGTATGCTGGAAGTAGTTCCATTTTCAAAACCAGAATTGCAAAACCACAGGATATCAAAAAAATGCTCCTAAAAGCCATGTTTCTGGTTCTAAATTTCTGCATTCTGACATACCTTGATGATGTCATCATATACTTCAAAAATGACAAAGAATATCTGCACTATTTGAAAAATATGTATAGCAAAAGGAGTGGAAATCAGAGGTATAAAGAGGTACAATGGGAAAATACAGGGTTGTTCAGAGATTCATGCATGAATCCTTATGTCATGCTTGAAAGAGAAAATTTTCCAAATTTTTCTCTTCAAGAGTTGAGTGGACCAAGAATGTTATGAGATCCTTATGAAGATAGGATGCTTAAGTTTCACCATTTCCAAGATTTTTGAGTTAAAACATTTTCAATCATTGTATATACCATTGTTTGAAAAATAAATCAAAAACAGAAAATTCAAAAACAATAGAAAAATAGAAAAAGAGGGCAGTTTGAGAAATAGAAAGAAAGCCCCATGTTCAAAAAATAGTCATTCTGAAAGCGCGCAAGCCTAAATACCACTACTAGTGCTCAAATGTCTTGTTCAGTTATCTAGCCTAATCATAACTGAACATGTTTTAAATTTATTTGCTGATAAGTTAGTGAGAGGAAAAGATAGTCAACATTGTGTAAGCTTGACTTATCAATGAGAGTAGATTAGGAAAAGATACTAGTTCCACATGCTTAAAACAAAACCAAAGAGGAAAGCAGGGATGAAAAACAAATTGTGTATCCTAGCCTTGTTTTTCTAAATTTAATTTTAAACAAAATAATAGTTGTGTGCAGCTTCTCTTTCATGCCACAAGTACATGACAAATCAGACCGTCTAATCCTGATTTGGTCATTTTTCAATTTCATGTTTTAGATTAGAGAATAAAATCCTGTCAAATAGCTTAACCTTGACAGTCGATCCAGCATAGGTAGAGAAACAAAGGAGTTCATCAGCTTAATTTGAACTCCCGGCGGATATAAGTGTAGAACTAGATAGTGTCATTTTTCAAAAGTACTATGTCAAAGGGTTGCTAGTCCAAATGCACCCAAAAGAAGAAAAATGTTAGGAAATTTAGTGGGGTAGGTAGAAATATCGTCGATGCTAATCATGCTATCAATTTTCAGAAATAACATCAAGGAAGAAAGATATTTGCGCCAATGGATAAAGGCATTGGTCCTCAAAGAACTGAGATCTGAAATTCTAGACACTCCCTGAAAAGGAGCTGCCCTCCCCAAATGGAGCCACTGTTAGTCATCAATATTTTTCACCTATTGATGATGACTAGTTGTTAAAGCCAAGTTTTCTAGCAGTTGATCTCCAATATGTCAAATTTTTCAGCTAGAAAACACCCATAAACATTTTTGCCCTCCTACCTTTTCAATCAGCCCATGATGAGATAAAACCTAACTGTCAAGCCTTATCTAGCCTCAGTCCTACAAACTTTTCCATGAGCTCCAAAGATAATACTCCAAATCTGTCCAAAAAGTATCCCGTAAGTTAGGTAGTGCCGCTTTAGGAGATTTTCCCCTTGGCAAACCATCCTAAAGCCAAAGAACCTCTATCTAATATCAACCAGTCCCAGATGACCTTCCTATTTTGCAAATAAAGCTTGATTACACCTTTAGGTCACGCCACTAACAGTCCTTGATGTCTCAGCAGTGCTTATGCCACAAGTCAAACTCATATTACGTGAATTTACAGTGTTTCAATGTCCTTTTCAAGAGCAGGAGTGTACCAGTGTTCCAGAAGATATTATTAAACTTAACATGAGAAGAAAACTGCTTCTCATGTGGTTTTGAGCCTGGGATGCAGCTACAGGACAAAGAGTTATTTCAATAAGCTCTTGCAAACATAGTCAAAGGTTAGTGACTTATGAATAACAAGAAATAATCTGCAGATACTGGTCAGGTTGCCTCTGATGTCTAAAGATGCATAAAGGTATTCTAACAGCATGATTACATGTCTTAGAGAAATGCCCCTCATAGCATATTGTCAATTTGTCACTTTTTATTTGCTTAAGCATGAATAGGCAACGAAAGGAAAGATGACACTGTTTGAAAGCAGATGAAATGTCATCACTATGTAAAACCTCCTCCATACATGAGTAGAGGGTTGAGAGACTGTAAAACCTCCTCCATACAGGAGCAGAGGGTTGAATGATTGAGAAAACCTCCTTCATTTTACAAGCAGAGGGCCAGGAACAGAGGTATGACCTCATTTGAAGGGCACAAAGCTAGCAATGATTGAAAACTGCCTGAAGAACTTGTTTAACACCTTGTCTCCAATAGATGAAGACCACTAACACAACATTGGTGTTTCAAATATTCACTATAGGTTTCACTGATTGAAAAGTGGGTTTTAAGTACGGTGGGAAAGCAATTGAAGGCTTATGGATAGAAAAATGGTGTTAAAAATAGAGGGAAAGCAGTGGTACTGTAATAATCAAAGAGGTTTGACTTGTCTTCTATCGGAGATTTCCTCCAAAGGAAATCTGAAGCCAAAATGAACAAACCCTACTGAGGTATGTAATTTCATTAAGAGTTTCCAAAAATGCTTCTCCTTGATCAACAGGCATGAAATCTAGCCATTGCTCCTTTAAAAAACAGAGTTGAAATTAGTGGAAATCCATTCAAGGTTTATAAGTTGAGAGCTGGGTTAAACATGAGCCAAAGAATGATGTTGATGATTCAAAGAAGTTTTGCTCTTCCTGTCCATGAAGATTTTTTTCATAAAAACTCAGCAAAATGGACAAGAAGGTAACCTAAGCCTGGTTTCTGAAGGAGGCTTTGCAAATAGACACATAGGTTCATCAATGTGTAAGAAAGGATATGTCATGTGTTTCAAGTTCAGGAACAACACTCAAAGCAAATGAAGCATGCCACTGTCACAAAAAAAGGCCTGTTCCTTATGAAAACATGTAAAAATACCTTACTGTTGCATTTGATTGTAGGAGGGGTTTTTAAGGGAGTTCATTTTGATAAACAGACGATGGTAAAACCTAGGTGAATGAGACTGAGTTTTCAACCACAGTCAAAGAGGAATATCATGTAGAGGATGCATCTATAATCCTCAACATGGTTTTGAGCAAGTTCTCTTTTAAGGGATAGATATAGGCAAACATTGAAAAAAAGTTTAGCCTTGAGATGATTTCTTCACTTAGGGAAAAGTCATATTTACGAAAACCTTCAAGCAGCCCCCACAAAATTTTATTATCAACATAAATTGGATATGGGCCCCTTTGGAATTTTAAAAGTCATTTGAGTTTCGTTATAACAAAGGCATTTTTCAAAGAGGCATTCAGACCCTCACAAAGAAAGTTCAAAAGGTTTGTCAACTTTAAAGGGAGTAATTGACCGTTGCCAAGTCTCATTGTGCATTTCAAAACTCACCAATTTCTCCCCTGGCTGTTCACTGGACCAAGCAAGAATTTTCGAGCCATTTGCAGAGTTTTTAGAGGCTTAAATCCTACGCGGCATGCCTGGAAAAGCACGCGGCGTGTTCAGAGCAGAAATTACGAAGGCTTATAATGGTGGCGCAATGAGCCTATAGTGGCACGCGGCGTGCCTGTGCGCGCAGTCACCACTGCCCGAAGGCCGAACCGACACCCTTTTTACTGCGCGGTGATTTTCCATTTGAACTTGCCGCACCTGTTTGAATGACCAAAACACCTTCAAAGGGTCTTGAGACCTTCTCAACTCATCAAGGAAGAGCCATAAGCCATCTTCAAGGTATTTTTTACTGTCCCTTGGTGCATTCGAAATTCTAAAGAGGTTATTGATGCCATGTTTTTCAAAACTAAAACAATGATTGAAGAGTAAGATGTTTGAGCAAAATCCAAGGTTTTTGTTGCTATGATTGCCCAATATTAGTATAGTGAAAGGTGGTGTGTTTGTATTAGTTTAAAAAAGCCTGAAATTGCCTTAAAAAAATGTGATAAACCTTGTACTAATGACACAGACCATTTCAAGTGATAGAGGGGAGTGTTGAAACAGTTTTAAGATGCCCCTATTGTTTTTCAAAAAACAATGGTAGTGAAGGAGTATGGTTCTAAAAGATGAAAGCTGGGTATATGAATAAAAATTCCTTTTGTATGATATGAGACAACAACTCTGTGCATCTGCCATAGTTCAAAAAAGAAAAAATATGTGTTTGAAGGTCCCAAAGTCAGTCTAGAAATATGTTCTTCTTCTTGTGTTGAGCAGAGAACCTATAATTGCTGAAGGTGTCCTAGCAGTGGTAAAAACAACATTAACCTCTGTCTGCAAAATCTAAGGTGAAACAATGTTTATAAGGTAAAGCCTTGTCATTTTGAAAAAGTCCTCTCTGTGTGATGAAACAGCCAAATCTATGCAGCCTCCATTGTTCCATAAAACAAAGTGTGGTCAGGGATTTTGCAAGGTTAGTTGAGGGTGTTTTTTTGTCTACCTCTGTAAAAACAGTGAATAGCAGAAGAGTGTTGTTTGGGGGAGGGTGATTTTGTTTTTGTCTAAACACAAGGAGATCCTTGTTCTAACAAGAAAACACAGATACCTCTTTTCAATACCTTGCCCAAACACAGTAATAAGTTGACTGTGTGCTTTTTATTTTGACAAATACTTGTTGATTGGCATCAAAGAGGACAAACAGTGACTTATAAGAAGGACAGGTGTGTGCTTGAGAAGCCATTCCAAAGGCCATTTGAGACAACTTGGTTTTGCAAAGAACATTCAAAACAAAATGCCTCCTAGGCAAGACAGTAGGAGTGGCCTTCACAGGAGGTTTGAGCCTGTTTCCACTGAAGAGGTAAATGCTCATCCATCAGTCTTGTTTAACTTCCATGAGGTGGGGTGTCTAGAGTTTTGTAAAAAGGTGCAGGAGGTGAAGAGCTATTCCCCTTTGACACATCTTTGTGCTTTGAGGTTTCAAGAGAAGCACTTTCAGCTGGCAGGCTTGGATTTCAAATTCTTTCCAAGGTCCATTTCCAAGGCCACCAAAATCCCCTATGTCGAAGAGAAGTGGTTTAAACAAAGCCACCTAGACTCAGAACAATACAAGCCTTTTCTGAAGCCTGAGCATAGAGATTCATGTCCATCCATTTTTCCCTTCTCATATCTATTGACTAGTTATGCCCCCCTCATGAAGATAATCATGAAATAATTCACTTGCGAGGGAAGATTCTCGTGAGTCTATGCTTACCATGTCCGATTGCTCATGCATTTCACAAGAGCCAAATTGTTAAATCTCCCTTTCTTCCTACATAGAAGTATTGAGAAAATGGCCTCCACTGTTTAGAAAAAACCTCCTTCTCAGCAGATAGTCTGCCTCTTCCATCACTCCCTCACCAAGGTTATCATTCTTCATCAACTTGAGAAGAAAGAAATCTCTTGGGATACTGTCATTACACATCCAGATTTCACCACTGTTCCTTCATTTCATACATCTCCTTCACCTTCCACTCACCATCCTTTTCTTTCTTCAAGAAAGCCCATTCCCAAGAAGCTCAAATTTCCCATTGAACAAGAAAAGGAGCATGATGAGGAACAAGATGAGCAAGAGGAGGAAGATGATGATGAGCAACATCATGATGAAACATGGCAACAAGGGGAAGAATAACACAGTGAGGCAGAGCAGCATGATGAAGAAAGGCATGATGAAGAAGGGAATGATGAAGAGGAAGATGATGACGAGCATGAAGATGATGATGAGCCACATGATGATGAACAACAACAAGATAAGGAAGGGCGACATGATGAATATGTGTAGCACAGTGAGGATAAGCAGCCTCATGAAGAACAAGGGCAACATGATGAACATGTGCAACACAGTGAGGAAAGGCAGCCAAATGATGATGAACAGTAGCCTCATGAAAAAGAATAGCATCATGATGAACAGGTGCAACGCAGTGAGGAGGACAACCCTAAAAAAGAAATGCAAAAGGATAGTGAGGGCATCCATGGAGAAACTCAAGATAGTGGAAAAAATGATGAGGAAAGTAACAAGGGCAAAGAGCCAATAGAGCATGTGCTAGCTGCCTCTCCTAGGCAAGGGGCCATGCTCTCTTCTCCAAAAGTGACCAAGCCCCGGACATCAAGGAAAAGGGTGCCTAAAGTTGTAAGTCCAAATGTTACTAGGGCCCTCTGAAGCAAGGGGAAATTGCCGAAGAAGCCCATTGTCGAATTGCCCAAGAGGAGGAAGACTAATAGAGCCACCCAAAGCAAAGGAAAGGAGAAAGAAGAAAGCAGCCATGAAAAGGAGAAGGACTTCGACATAATTCAAATTCAAAGTGATGATAACAACAATGAAGCCTGAATCCTTGAAACTCTCTTAATCAATAGAGAAAACCAAATTGATGCTTTGAGGACTGATCTTGAGAAGGCTAGAAACTTCAATCACTTTTTGCAAATTCAAAACAAACAGATGAGTGTGCATATGGCGGTATATGAGACAAGGGCCATAAAATACAAAAAAGAGGCCTCCAAAGCACAAGTGAGATTGGAAGAACTCATGGGTGAGTTCGATGAGAGCGAAGATGAAGATCAACATAGCAGAAAGAGGCCAAGAACCATGGGGCTCAAAAGAGACCTTGAGAAACAAAAGGAAGAAGAAGCTGCCCTCCTCCAATCTACCCCTCTCACTACATTGTTCACACAAGAGATAGAGAACAACCGAGAAGCATGGCTTGAGAGGGTTAATGATCACTTGGAAAAGAAGTTGGAGAAGACAAATAGAGACTTGGACCTTCAACGGAGGATGACCGGGCATTATAAGAAGCTCAATCAGTTTGCCCGGCGGAAATTGAAGGTCACACAGGAAAAACTCAAGGAGGCTCAAAGGAGGCGCCCGACACCAAAATTGAGGAAAGACACCTCAAAGCTCCAAATTTTTTCCTCAGCCTCACAACATGTTTCTGAAAACCCTTGAGGGTCATGCTCGCCAAAATTGGGCGAAATTCGACAAATTTTGGTTTTTTTGTCATTTTTGGGTTTTTGGCTAAAACTCATGGGGCATCCTCAAAGGATGAAAATGGTATCATTGGATGCCATAATTTTAGGGGCAT
Source organism: Pinus albicaulis (assembly GCA_034641835.2). Taxonomy (NCBI): domain Eukaryota; kingdom Viridiplantae; phylum Streptophyta; class Pinopsida; order Pinales; family Pinaceae; genus Pinus; species Pinus albicaulis. The sequence goes on along the minus strand of JAXQQM020087053.1, from coordinate 8,699 downwards.
ATACTCAGCGATTTTCAGATCAATTGAAGATCATTTTCTTCCCCAAAATGGCGAAAAACACTCTCTTTTTCTACACTCTGCCCCATTTATCAGCAAGGCCTATTTTTTGGGTTTTTACGCAGTGGTCAGTTTTTGGAGGACTTCCATTGGTCAGTTTGGAGAAAACTAAGAATTTTCAGAAAAAATAGATTCAGAGATTTCCAACAAACCATCACAGGCCTCGTTTCGACATCAGGAAGGCCTCCAAAAGTTGCCGGCAAGTCAGAGGACTTTCTGCTGATATATTTCTTAAGTATTTTTGTAAAAATTGAACCTTTCAAAAGTGACTTTTCCTCATGTGCGTTTAGCTATTTTTGTACATGATTAGTTATGAAAATTCAATATATTTCCCCTTTTTAGCATTTTTGAGATATTTCATTAGATATTTTGTGCCTTAGGCTTTGCAAAGCCTCAAGGAAAAAATCAGATATTTTGGTTAGGCCAATGAGATTGCAAGTTGAACTAAGAGGTTTTCCTCATTTTGGCCTATATATTCCAAAGGATTTCATTGTAAACAAGGCTGAACTTGATGAATAGAAGCAATATATGGTTATACAAGCTTGGAAGAAACACTTGTCTCATGCTTTTAGATAGTTTCTTGGATGTTTTTGGATGATGAAGGAGGTCCGTTGTTGGATTCCTTGACTTGGTAGAATGGTATAGTGTCTCTCTCTCTGTTTTGTTTCTTGGTTTTCATTCATAATTCCATGTTCTTGCTTGCTATTAGACAGTTGAGAATAGATTTGAGACATGCCCTTGGAGGCACCTCAAATTTTCTGTTTCTTTATAGCTTCTATGTTTTCTTCATTCTTAGTCATATTAAAGAATCCTTGATTGCTCTTTGATAACTGAAGAATATTGTTTGCTTGTTTCATTTATGGTTTTATGCATGCTAGGTATGATTCACGGTATGCCCTTCTTACTCATGGCTAGAGCCATAGCTCCACCTATGAAACCTCTCTTTGATTGATTAGATTGTCATTTGTTAAACCAAGGAGGTCTTGTACTGATCTTTTCCTTTGCCTAAAACTATGAAATATTGTTTTCAAAGTGCCCAATAGCTTGAAATATTGTGTTTAGGCGTTCCTTCATAGTGATTTGAGTTGTTTATTTGTCTTAAATGTATTTCCCCAAAGTCTGATAGCCATTTCCTAAAGTTAAAGAGTCATATATCTCTATGCATGGCTTGAACGTTTATTTCTATGCCTTGATCAATTTATAGTTACATTTCTCATGATTAATGGTTAGTCCTACCATGTTTATGTCAGCTATTAAAATATTTATGCTTGAAATCCTTTGTTATTCACAGATTTAATGTCCATCTCACTCCATTTTACCCAAAGATCCATTCTACCTCAAATCAAATCGGCCCTTCAACAACCTTGTATCACCATCTAAAATATTTCTTAACCTTTTCGACCCCAGAGCCTAGTTGATCCGAAATATTTTTACCTATATTAATCTTTGATCGGTTCATCCCTCACAACCTAAAAACCAAAACTAAAAACCTACTTCGTAACTAGCCTAATATCAAGAACAAAATAAGAAAACACACAGATATCCCTTACAAAAATAGAGATATCCCTCTCTGAGTCCAGGAAGTCTAGGTCCTTGGGCTCCAGAGACTGGTTTGATGTTACATTGTCATTTGGCTTGCCAATCAGCCAAATCACGAGACCCTAACAAAGCCTTAACTCATTTATTCTTTTCAACCATGAAATATTTAATGAGCAAGAAACCTCAACTGACTTAGTGGCCACTTCTTACTGTAACATAGTGGAGACACAGAAAAAGAGGAAGACAAGATAAAAGTATCAAAGCAGTTTTCCAAAACAGAAAATCACAGCAAACTAATCACAGGTCTAGAGCTACAAAATAGTCATCCATTGGTTGTCAACTTTGAGAGTCTAGAGAAGAATCCTCAACATGATGAAGAATATGAGGAACTAAACCAATTTCAACATGGTGCTTATTTTCAAGAGCAATCCAAAAGCACCCAAGATAAAGAGGATACTAGTCAAACTAGTAATTCTCAAAACAATCCTCTTTGGAGTATGAATTTTGATGGCTCTTGTACAAAGAGTGATGCTGGAGTAGGCATATGGATACAAAATACTGAAAACAATCATACTGAAGGGCATTCCTACAAGTTAAACTTTCAATGTACCAAAAACATAGCTAAGTATGAAGCCCTCCTTTTAGGCCTACACTTATTGAAGAAATTAGGGGCCAATAGGATAAAGGTTCAGGGTGATTCAGAGTTGATTATTAGGAAAGTGAATGGGGAATATAGTGCCAAATACCCCAGACTTAGAGCCTATAGAAATGATTTCATGGATTTATTGAAAAAATTTGATGAATTCCAACTTATTTTTGTCCCAAGAAACCAAAATATCTCTGCCAATGGTTTAGCCTTTGCTGCTAGAACTTGTCTAACACCTTATAAAACCAAACAATGTACTACCCAAATCAAATTTAGACTAGCTATCCCGGAAAATGAAAAATATTGGCAAGTGTTTGATGGAGATAAACAAATAGAAGACTTCCTACAGTCCAGAAATGAATTTGAGCCACCAAGTTCATATTTAGATTATGAATCAGACTATCCTATGGAAGAAAATCTGCTTGATGAAAAAGTAAAGTCTCCAGAGATTGCCGAGATAAATCTGTTAGCTAATAAACTTGAACACACCACAGAAGTTAGTGCATATTTAGAAAAAGAAGACTTAGAAACACTGCAATCCAATACTCAAAGCTTGCCAAAAGGACTGGTCCCACTAGAAGAGTTGTTTGATTTCAATGAGGTTGCCAAAAAGCCAAAACTGGAACCTGTTGAAACTGAAATTAAAGAATGTAACATAGGTAGTGAACAAAAACCAAAAATGATCAAACTGTCGAAAAATTTTCCAGCTCACATTAAGATGAAATAAATTAAGTTGTTTAAAGAATTTTCTGATGTATTTGCATAGAGTTATGAGGATCTAAAATCCTATGACACATAGATAATTCAACATAAGATACCTCTCAAAGAAAACCAAAAACCTTTTAAACAAAAATTGCACAGAATCAACCCTGTTCAATTACCTTTGGTTGAGAAAGAAATCAAGAAGATGTATGAAGCTGGAATTATTGTCCCTATTAGATACTCAGAGTGGGTGTCTAATCTTGTGTCAGTTAGGAATCAAACATGAGAAATAAGGCTTTGTATTGATTTTAGAAACTTAAACAGAGCCTCCTTGAAGGACAACTACCCCGTACCCAAGATGGATCACATTTTATAAAAGGCAGTTGATTCTAAAAGAATTTCTTTGCTAGATGGCTTCTTATGTTATAACCAAATTCTGGTACATCCTGATGATAAAATCAAAATAGCCTTTACCACACCGTGGGGTACTTTCATGTATGTGAAAATGCCCTTTGGTTTAATGAATGTTGGTGCCACATTTCAGAGAGCCATGGATATTTCATTCTCAGAAGAATTATGATACTTCATCATTATTTACCTTGATGATATCACTATTTTTTCCAAAATAGATGAAGAACACCTAGAACACTTAAGAAAAGTCTTTGAGAAATGCAGAAGATTTGGGTTATCTTTAAATCCAAAGAAAACAATGTTTGGTCTCCAAGAAGGAAAACTACTTGGAGACATCACATCAGAAGAAGGGATAAATATAGAACCAAAGAGGATTGAGGCTATATTGCAAATCAACCATCCCAGAAACATCAAGGAACTTCAATCTTTCATTGGGAAGATTAATTTCTTGAGAAGGTTCATACCCAATCTAGCTAAACTCCTTAGAAACATAACAAACATGCTGAGAAAGGAACAAGGAGTTAAATGGACCTTAGAAGAAAATAAATCATTTGAACTGGTAAAACAAGCATTAACCAAAACACCAGTTCTCATTAGTCCTGACTTTACGAAAGATTTTTTCATTTTTTCATTTGGATCAGAACACACAGTGGCTGTTGTCCTATTACAGAAAAACTTGAAGGGACAAGAGCAACCAATTTCATTCTTTAGTAAGGCATTGAGAGATGCACCTCTAAAGTACAATATCATGGAAAAACAGGCCTTTGCCTTAGTCAAAGCCTTAAAAGACTTCAGAGTTTATATTTTACACTCCCACATAATTACCTTTGTGCCAAATTTAGTTGTGAAAGATATTCTAACCCAGGATCTAGATGGAAAAAGAGGAAAGTGGATTGTTGTGATACTTGAATATGATTTAGAGATCAAGCCCACTAAGCTCATAAAAGGCCATGGACTAGCAATATTAATGGCTGAGTCTAATTTTGAAGCTCTTGATATAAACATGATAAATGCATTAGATGAACAGGAGGAGTTGTCAACTCCCATTATTGAAGATCATTTTCTGTTTTTATCTTGGTATGCTGATATTTTATATGTTATGCTCAATTTAAATACACCTCCTGGTTTGTCTAAAATGAAGGCAAGATTTTTAAAGTTGAAAGCTATTAACTACTGCATTTTGGATAAATGTCTATATTGGAAAAATGTAAGTGGATTATTGCTTAAATGTTTTCCTAAGAATGATGCAGATAAGATCAAGCATGAATTACATGAAGGAGAATGTGGTGGCCACCTCTATTGGAAGACAACTGCTAATAAAATCCTTAAAACTGGTTACTATTGGCCCACCCTCTTTCAAGATGTACATAAAATGATTATTGCTTGTCACAAATTCCAACTCTTTGAAGGCAAAAGAAAATTGCTTCCCTTACCTCTGCAACCAATCACTGTTGAAGCTTCTTTTCAACAGTGGGGTCTAGACTTCATTGGGGAAATCCATCCACCCTCATCTGCCCAACATATATGGATTCTCACTGCAATATAATACTTTACCAAATGGATAAAATCCATCCCTTCTAGGCAAGACAATGATTCTGTTATCATAAAATTTATTGAAAATTATATCCTATCTAGATCTAGTTGTCCTAGGAAGATTATCATTGATAATGCTGCTGCATTTGGATCCAAAAATATGGTTGAATTTTGTCACAAATATTAGATTACATTGGGCCATTCTACTGCTTATTACCCTCAAGGTAATGGGTTAGCAGAATCCTCAAACAAAAGTTTTGTGAATATAATCAAGAAGTTGCTAGAAGACAATAAGAAATCATGGCACACAAAGCTAGTACATGCATTATGGGCTGACAGATTAACACTCAAGAAATCAATTGGAATGTCACCTTACCAGCTTGTTTATGGAGCAGATGTAATTTTTCCAACCAGTCTAGGAGTGCCAGTCATGAAGCTGATCCAAGAGGTACATTCTGAGGAAAATGATATGACAAGAAGAATCAATCAGACTATACACCTTCTACAAACCAGAGAGGAAGTCTACAACAAAGCATTATAGAAGCAAGAAAACATCAAGAAGTTGTTTGACAGAAGGAAAAAAGCCAATGATTTCAACATTGGTGACAAAGTTTAAAGTGGGATTCCAGGAGAGAAGATAAGGGCAAACATGGGAAATTTGATAACTTATGGATGGGCCCTTATCTTATTCATTCTATTGCTGGTAAAAATTCTTATTTCTTGCAGGAAGTCAATGGAACTGAGATCTTTGGAGGTCCTATCAATGGCAGGCTGCTCAAAAATTATTTTTCTTGACTGTATCAGTTTGCAGCTTTTCTTTTATTTTTCTTCATTGTAAATTATCATTGTCTGATCATTGCATTCAAAGTTAGAAAAAAAAATACAAAAACAATAGAAAAGAGAAAAGAGGGTAGAGTGAAAAATAGAAAGTTACAGCCCCATACCTAAAAGAGAAACAAAATCTAAAAGTGTGCAAGCTCAAATGCCACTCCTAAAAACACACTTCTAGTTAGTCATATAGCCTAATCATGACTAATTAGTTTTTCTATTTATTGTTGATAGGTTAGTGAATTAGATCAGCCAAAAAATCCAATTTTGGCTTATCAGTAAGGTAGATTAGGATAGAAAAAGAAAGGTTCAAACAAGCTCAAATCCTGAACCTATGAGATTGATGAAGAACTGGTTCCAATAAGCTCAAAACCTGAACCAGATGAGAAATAAAAAGCAACTCAAAAAGCCTAAAAACAGAGCTGAAGAAATAATGAAGGATGCTTTAGTTTTTAGATCTTAAGCCTTCACCATTTTTTTTAATTTTCTACAAATAACTGTCTATGTGCTGCTTGTTTTTATGCCATAGATCAACAGCAAGTCAGAATACTTAATCCTAGCTTGGATTTTTTTCAATTTCTATTTTAGAATTTAGAGAATAAAAGTCTGTCAGACAGTGTAATCCTGGCAGATAATAGTTAGGTAGAGAAGCTTATGAACTCAACTGTTTAATCTGAGTTCATGGAGAAATAAGGGTAGACTTAGAATAGTTTTATGTTTTCAATAAAAGAATAAAATGATTGATGTTTAAGGTCTGCAAGTCCAAATGCACCTTTTTGAAGAAAAAATGTTAGGAAGTAGGTTGTGTAGTTAGTTGTTTGGGGAAGAATTTTTCTATTGATATCAAATGATCTAATCATCTTACAAGCAGCTGATCAAAGAAGAGGAAAAGCTTTTCAAGGTAAAAAGCCACTGATTTACATCCAGATAATGTTGTTCTAAGGTTCTTGACACCTCCAAGGAGCTGCCATCCCAAGTTGGTGCCACTGTTAGCCACCTATAAAAATTTGTCATATCAAATGGTGGCTAAAATCTTTTTTAGCCTTTAAGAAACAATTCATGACCCAATTGTTAGTTCTTAAAGTCTTATGATGATCTCTATCCTTTAAGATAATCTTCACTGCTGTTTCCCTCATATTCCTAAAGAACCTGCTATTTTACCAAGAGAAAGACTGCTTAAAAACTCCATTTTTCCTCATTTACACTTCTCCATTTTACCCATAAAACCTTTCATTTACCTCTCAATTCCCTCGAATTTGCCTTCAAAACCTTGTAAAAACCCTTTATAAGGTTTAAAACCCCTTCTTTACCCTTATCGAAACATTCAAAAACCCTTTGGAAAACCTTCAAAAATCCTAAAAAACCTTCATTTTTCCATAAGGCCTTAAGCCCCTTTTGGCCTTGGCCCCAACCCCTTTTCCGCATATGACCCGCGCCAAGACCAGGCGCTAAGTGCTTATCACATTGGAAATTTTTATCGCATCACAAGTTTAAATCGCATCACAAACATTCATTTGACCCTTTTCTTGGTTCTTTTCCTTTTCTCCAATGCGATCTCGCGATTGATTCTCTGTCGTTGATCTGATCTACTTTGCCCAGATCCAACAGTCCATATCGCTCCCCATTCCAAACTCACCTTTCCGCCTTTCTTGTTCATGATTAAATCCTGACCGTTGATCTAGTTTTCAGATCAACGGCTCTCGCTCCATCGCAAATCAGCAATCGTAGTATTCCCTTTATCCTTTGCCCTTTTTCCTACCACCGATGCGATCCTGCGATTAAATCTCATCCATTGAATCCACAAGAACCAACGGCCCAGATTCAATCTTGATCCGTCATAAGCCCTTCACCGTCGCGCCTGCTGATTAAATCTCCACCGTTGATCTCTAAAACCAATCAAATGGCCAGCGCTTAATCGCGCATCGCAAAAACAAAAACCCCGCTGTTATGGACTCTTTCCTTTTTCTACGATGGGATGAGATCTCTGCCGTTGATCTTCTTAAATCCAACGACTCATATTACTTCTACTTTCAAACCTCTCCCTTCATGTTTTCTCCAATCGACAGATCTCCACCGTCCATTTATACAGATCCAACGGCCAGGATCTATCCCACGCCATATAACACCTTTCCCTATTGCATCCATTCCACACCGTCTGATCTACCTCTGATGATCCAATGGCCGATATTGTGTTTTGAAAAAAATTTCCGTCCGAACGTTAACGTCCAAAAACTTTGCGAAATGGGCGGTATTGGGGGGACATGTGTCAACAGGCGTACAGTATCGCATTTTTTTTGGCCTGTTGGGGTTCCCATGTTTTGGCCAGATTGGCAAGACCAAAAGATGAGACAACATTAGAACCACTTTCAGACCTCAGGATCTATCCCTCCTGGGTCCAGATAGGGATCTCTCTATATGAGCAAAGGTTTTATGTCTTTGAAGCTCTATGTTTGAGATATTAGGCTAGTTATAGGCACAAGGTTTGTTTGTTTGATTTTTGTTTGGTTGGTTGTTGGGAAACAGGAAAGAAGGGTTTAGTATAAGACAAGGTTGAGCAAAGAGGATTTTAGGCCAAGGAGAGATAATTTCATAGAACATTAAAGACCATTGGGAAAATGGAGTCAGGAAAGGGTTTACCTGCTATTCAATATGCAAGCTTTCAGTTGGGCTAGTCATCTAAAGCATTGGATCTTAAAGATGATAGTGTGACATGAAAGATAAGAGGGAGGGTGAAAGCAAGAAAACCTCCAAGGTGACCTTTCAGAAATCAAATCCAGGGATAGGACGTGCCATTGGAAAACCTGTGATCCAAAACCTAAAATATTAACTCTTCAGACAAGGAAACAATAAACATTCAAACACAAAGTTGAAAACCTCATATCAGAGAGAGACTTTGAACTCTCAATGATTTGGCCTCCAGCTTGAGGGAACATAGAAAGGTTCAATTAATTGAACATGATCCTAGTAAGACATAGGCAGAGAT
>JAXQQM020059798.1:0-45499 GCA_034641835.2 Pinus albicaulis | reverse complement strand
CCCAATATTGTTATTATTTTGCCCTTACATTGTTATTGTTAGGTCGGCTAGGATTATATTATGTGCCCATGGACTCCTATATCTATAAGGATTTTTTGGTCATTTGTATCATCCAAGAATTGTTCATTTATGTAATGTAAAGGAGGTTTCCCCCTCAAAGTGGCTTATTTCTAAGGCGTTGATCTCTCTTTTCTTCTATTTTTGGCGTTGGTTTCATAACATTTGGTATCAGAGCTTTGGATTCTAGGGTTTAGCTACTCCAAACAGGTCATCGTGGAATTTTCGCTATAATGTATTTTTCTACGAAGGTTCAGAAGCTGAAATTTTTACAGAGTGAAGCCCAAATCATGAGGAACGTCGTATGAAAATTTCAGATCTTTGTTTGCAATATTTTCGAAGATATGATCTGTATAAGTTAGGGTTTTTTTAGGGTCCTAAATTTCACCTGTAGTCAATCGTCGTTGCGCTATAAATTTGTTTCTACGGAGATTGGAAACGAGAATTTTTATGATTTTTATATAGCGAATCCAAAAACCCTAAGGAACTTGCTGTTAAAGTTTCAGGTCTTGGTTCACAATAATTTTAGAGATATGATCTGTGGAAGTTAGTGTTTCTTCAGGCTCCTGAATTTCATTGCAAAGAGATGACCATGGTAAAATTGTCGTAACTCTCTCTCTGAGTGTCGGATTGGAATTCTGTAAAAAAATTCTGCAATCACACTGACTGTAGTTTCATATCTCTAAAGTTTAGAGCCGGAGGAGGAAACAGTGACACATGGAATGTCGTACAATTTCACTCAACTGAACTAGTCCATAACTAGGTCATTGTGGAATATTGGGCATAACTTTGCCTTAAAGAATGAAAATCAGGTCAGACTAGTGGCATTGGAAATAAGATTCAGAGGGCTATGATCGGAGTGAATTTTAGATATTAAATATCCAAAATCACAGAGATAATTCAGTTTCAATATCGAGCGCCTCAAAAGTAAGAAAAATGTTTGTATTTTTTTCGAATTGCATAAGTCTTTTTTGAAAAATCAGTTTGAATTGATTCCAAAGGCATATTGTAGAATAGATATCAGTATTGGGTTCTAAAGTTCCCCCTAAAAAGAATTCAACAGCAATTAATCCTTCAGAAGGCTCTAATATGACTCATAAAGACGAATAACTGCAACATGACATATCAAAATTACAATAGAAAGTGAACTAATATTCTCTCTCGCAAATATCAACAAAAAATGAAATGGAAGCTTTGAAGAAAAGCATGGAAGCTAAGATGGATGGTTTGAAGAAAGGAATGGCAGCTAATATGGATGGCGTGGAAGCTAGCATGGAAGCTAAGATGGATGACATGGAAGCTGGCATGGAAGCTAAGATGGATAAAATGAAAGCTAAGATCGATGAAAAAATGAAATAAAACATGGAAAACATGAAGAGTGATCTACAAGTGGACATGGAAGGTTTGACAAAGTTGATACAAGAAATTTTTCCTAATGGCGAAAAGATAGTAGAGGAAACTCATGACGAGAAAAAAATAAATGTTAATCATGATTTCATAAACTCTAATGTTGGATGGAAGAACCACCATATTCCAAAGATGGATATGGGGAATTTTGATGGCAAGGATCCCATAACATGTATACTACAGATGGAGCAATATTTTGATCTCAATAATGTGAAAAGAACAAAAAAGGTATGCATTGCAAATTTACATTTAGAACAAAATACATTTGTATGGTATCAATGGCTTTGCTCCCGTAAAAAAATTGTCACTTGGTCAATTTTTACGAAGGAAATGATAGCGCATTATGAGGATACAAAGAGCAACACCTTCTTTAGCCAATTGATAAATCTCAAACAAAAGGGTTTAGTGGGGCAGCACATTGAGGACTTCCAAAAATTGAATATAAGGGTAACTGATATTCCAGAGGAACACAGGATCGATCTCTTCATAGGAAATTTAAAGGATAACATCTAACATGAAGTTCGCGTTTTGGAACCGGGTTCATTGGAGAAGGCATTCGGGTTGGCAAGAAAATTTGAATGTAAAATAATGGCGACAAGGAAGCCTACCACTCAATTCTATAAAGAAGGAAGTGTTGCTACGCCTAGATTTCCACAACCTACAAGGTTGACACCACAAAAATTGGAAGAAAAAAGAGCAAAAGGGATTTGCTATAGTTGTGATAGAAAATACACTAAAGGTCATAAGTGTGCTGAGAAGAAATTATTTTACATAGATTGTGAAGAGGAGGAAGAAAATGAACAAGAAACTTCAAAAGAAGAGGATATACACCAGGAAGAAACCCTAGAAGAAGAATAAATGAGTCCGACCATATCATGTAATGCATTGGCAGGAATTACCACTCCTCAAACTCTCAATATAGAAGGACATATCAAGAAGAAAAAGGTAATAGTGTTGATTGATTCGGGTAGTACCCATAATTTATTCATTGTAAGGTAGCCAAGGAATTGAATTGTTTCCTATACCCAACACCAGAATGTCAAGTGATGGTTGCAAATGGAGGAACTATAAATTGCTCTGGAAAATGCCATAATATCAAGCTAACCATGGGGGGATATGTATTGAATAGTCCAATGCTTTCCATTCCTATGGGAGGTGCTGATGTTGTACTAGGAGTACAATGGTTACAATCTTTGGGGACGGTAGCTTTTAATTTTCAAGAACTTTTCTTGAAATTTTTTTCAGAAGTAAAGGAAGTCGAATTACGGGGTATTGAAGGGAAGCCGGGAAGGATAATAAGCTCTAATGTCATGACAAAGCTTCTAAAGAAAGAACAACAAGGCATAATTGCACAATTATGCTCACTAGAAGTTCCGACATCAAAATCATCTATTTCTGCAGATCTCCAACAAGTCTTGGACAATCATTCCAAGGTGTTTGAAACTCCCAAAGGACTCCCACCTATTCGTGATCATGATCACGCTATTCATTTGAGTCCAGGAAGTGTTCCTCCAAACATCAGGCCTTATAGATATCCTTACTTCCAAAAAAGTGAAATTGAACGTATGATTGCAGAAATGTTAGAGGCGGGTATAATTCAACCCAGTCAAAGTTCTTTCTCTGCTCCTGTAGTATTGGTACACAAGAAGGATGGATCATGGCGAATGTGTCCGGATTATAGGGAGCTCAATAAGCTCACCATTAAAGACAAATTTCCCATTCATATGATTGATGAATTATTGGATGAATTACATGGAGCAATTTATTTTACCAAGTTGGATCTTCGTTCAGGATATCATCAAATTAGAATGAAGACTGAAGATATTCCAAAAACAGCATTTCGAACTCATGAGAGTCATTATGAATTTTTGGTCATGCCTTTTGGCCTTACCAATGCACCTTCTACATTTCAAGGGTTGATGAATTCCATTTTCAAACCCACCCTTAGAAAATTTGTGCTAGTATTTTTTGATAATATACTAATCTACAGTAGGTCTTGGAAGGATCATGTTGAACATGTTGACAGGGTGCTCAAACTATTGCAGGAGAAACAATTATATGCAAAAACATCCAAATGTTTCTTTGGAGTACAAGAGGTGGAATATCTGGGTCATATTGTATCTCACGAGGGTGTTAAAGTAGACCCTAACAAAATTAAAGCCACTAAGGAATGGAAAGTCCCCACAACCATAAAGCAGTTGCGAGGATTTCTCGGGTTAACAGGGTATTATCGCAAGTTTGTTAAGAATTATGGGAGAATAGCAGCACCTCTAACAACATTATTGAAGAAAGATGCATTTTCATGGACTCCTAAAGAAACTAAGGCCTTTGAACATCTTAAAGAGGCAATGTGCCTAGCACCGGTCTTAGCTACGCCAGACTTCACAAAAACCTTTATTGTGGAAGGTGATGCCTCAGGAAATGGAATTGGTGCAGTTTTAATGCAGGAAGGAAGACCCATTGCTTTTGAAAGTCGTCCAATCAAAGGAAAGTATTTACAGAAACCTATTTATGAGAAGGAAATGTTAGCAATACCACATGCACTAAAGAAATGGAGAACTTACCTAATGGGAAGAAACTTCAAGGTAAAAACTGATCATGATAGTCTTAAACACTTTTTGGAACAAAGACTATCTTCAGAAGAGCAGCAAAAATGGGTCACAAAGATGTTGGGTTATGACTTTGAAATCATCTACAAAAAAGGAAAGCTTAATGTTGTTGCAGATGCACTCTCAAGAAAGAATGAGGAGGTGGAAGCATTTCTTTGTGCCATTTCTATTATCCAACCAGATTGGATAACTGAAGCAAGAGATGAATGGAAGAAGGACAAAGATGTATGGACACTCATTCAAAAGTTGCAGCAAGATCCTAGTACATCCGATACATTTAGTTGGAAAAATGATTCCTTATGGTACAAAGATCGCTTATATCTTTGTAAGAATTCCCAACTAAAACAAAAGATTCTTCTGGAATTGCACACTTCTCCTTTAGGAGGACACTCAAGATTTTTAAAAACTTACCACGGGTGAAGAAAGAATTTTTTTGGGATGGCCTTAAATCTGATATTCGAAAGTTTGTGGCGGAATGTTTGGTTTGCCAGCAGAATAAAGTGGAAACAATTAAGACCCCAGGACTTCTACAACCTTTATCCCTTCCAAGTCAACGTTGGGAGGAGATTTCAATGGATTTTATCACAGGTTTACCTAAGTCCGAAGGAAAGAGTGTCATCATGGTGGTAGTTGATAGACTTACCAAGTATGCACACTTTTGTGCATTATCTCATCCATTTAAAGCAAGTACAATTTCTACTACATTTATGGATAGAATTCAAAAGCTACATGGAAGCCCAAGGGTTATTGTGAGCGACAGAGATCCCATTTTTACTGGAAATTTTTGGACGGAGTTATTTTCTTGTTTGGGTACTCAATTAGCTCATAGCTCATCTTACCATCCTCAATCTGATGGTCAAACTGAGATAGTAAATAAATGTTTGGAAGGATATCTTCGTTGTTTTGTATCTGATAAACAAACACAATGGGCCAAGTGGTTACCTCTCGCTGAATGGTGGTATAACACTTCATTCCATACTGCAGCAAAAATGACCCCATTTATGGCACTTTATGGATATCATCCACCATCGATCACATCATCTTTAAGGGAAAATTCGAAGGTTCAAGCAGTGGAAGATCACATCAAGCATCAGCAAGAAGCTCTCCAACTCTTAAAGGATAACCTGAATTTGGCACAAAATCGAATGAAACAACAGGCAGATCAACATCGCAGCGAGAGAAGTTTTGATGTAGGAGACTGGGTATTTTTACGGTTACAACCATACAAACAAATGTCCCTCAAGCAAGCTAAGAAGGATAATAAATTATCGCCAAAGTACTATGGTCCTTACAAGGTGTTGCAAAATATTGGTACTATGGCATACAAATTGGAGCTTCCTACTTCTTTGCGAGTGCATCCAGTTTTCCATGTTTCATGCTTAAGAAGTTTATAGGTGAAAAAATTCCAGTCCAAACAATATTTCCAAAATTTGATGCGGAAGGAAAAATCATCTTGGAACCTGAAGCAGTCATAGAAACAAGAACTCAACAACTACGAAATCGATCAATTTCAGAGTATCTCATCAAGTGGAAGAACATATCGACTGAAGATTCTACATGGGAGGATGATAATTCTATATAGAAGCATCCATATATATTCAAGCATTTAGGACGACAATTTTTTGAAGGAGAGGGGCATGTTAGGTCCCTATATTACTAGTGTAGTCCCTTATTGTTGTTAGTGCAATCCCCTTATTGTTATTTTTGTACCCTTGTAACCCTAATATTGTTATTATTGTGCCCTTACATTATTGTTGTTAGGTCAGCTAGGATTCTATTGTGACCCCATGGATGCCAATATATAGAAGGAGGTTTTTACCATTTGTATCATCCAAGAATTTTTCATTTATGTAATGTATTGGAGGTTTCCCCCTCGAAGTGGCTAATTTCTAAGGCATTGATCTCTCTTTTCTTCTATTTTTGGAGCTATTTTCATAACATTCATATCTACCTATTCTGTTTGAAACATTTCTAAAGGTTGTTAAAATCCCCATCAATCCTTAGTTAAAGTCTCATGCTTTGAAGCATTGATCTTAAAATAATGTTTTATATTAGGGTATACATCCTCGAGGTCTCTAATCTTTCGTTTTCTTTCAACAAACCAACCCTCCTTGAAAAATCGATGCTCAAGACTTTGATCCATTGCAAAAATGATGTTGTAATACATTTTTAGAGATATATAGATGAAATTATCCCCTAGCCACCTCTATATTATACACATTGATTTAAGGGATAGGGGTTCGTAGTTATCATTCAATGGAATCACTTCTAACCAATATCAATCTCTATTTCTCTTCTAGATTTTTCTTGACTTAATGGCCACCTTCTTCGATGTCATTCCTCTGGAAGTTTTAAAATATATTTTACTGTTGGAAAGTAAAGAGGTTGATGGTCTCCCTTATCACTCAGATTTCGAGGTGATGGGCGAGGATTTGAAATGGATTGGATACCCTAGAAAACCTCGGAAGAAACAAATTTTCTGTCATAACTCGCTGGCCTTACACCAACAAATGGCTACTTTGTTTCACATAGTACTTCAAGATAAACAAGTTGATACCTATAATATATTTTCTTCCCTTGAAGATGTCATAAGAAAGCTTCACAACCTACAATATTGTTTCGATAATGTGGACCCCTAATTGGATCGTGTTGAAGGTTTCTTGGTTAGTGACTTTGCCTCCAAGGACCTTATTGATCCTCCAGTTGATCATGTACAAACTCTTATTATTATTGCCTATAATCAAGTTTAGGGATGGTAGAATTTATAGTTTTTGTTCGTATTTTTAGTTTAAATGGCTCATGGCTACATATAGTATGATAGTCCACTTTTCTCGACATGTCTTGTAGACCTCAAGCGTGGAAATTATGTTTTATTGTCACATGTACGAGATTGTATGAATATTTATAGTATTGTAGATGGTGGAGAGAGTATCTAGAGTGGCTCTTCATTTGGTCTCATTGTACATGCTATGGAAGTGGAGGATTCCCATTGTTGTTGTCAATATTATGCTTACCTGGTCTTTTGTTGGCAGTTTATGTTTATGTTTTCATAATCCTTGGGATTTGGTGCTAGCATCAAAGTATAATTTGTTTTCTCTCATTTTATGGGCACCTGCAACTTGAATTTTGGCAGTTAAAGCTTGTTTCAACATATTCTTTCAACTTGTCTTATTTTGGGATGGATGAGTATGTTTGCCTCTGAGAAAGTCGTTACTCTTTTCATGTTATATGGAAGATGTGGTTTTGTGTAGAGGACACTCAAGAATACTATCATTTACTAATGTTTCCCTCTGTCAAAGGACGTTATTTTCTAGGTTTAGAGATATATTTTCTTCTCATTTTCAAGGCAACTATCACTGAAGCACATTCATTTTCAGTTTAAGTGCACTATTTCTCTAGAATTGTCTCATTTTATGAGGGGCCTAAACTCTTGATGCAAATCTTTAGTTGTTGTTGAAATGAGACTCTGTTATTATCATAATAATGTTTTTGTGGTTACGGGACCTTGTGATCGTTGGAGAAGATATGGATTTTAGAAGTATATAAATTTGATGTTTAATCTATCAATGTAAATCTCCTATTTTAAATCTCTTATTTTGATATGAGTATGAAGTATTTTAATTTACAAAAAACTATGGAGCAGAGAACAATAAATTCATCCTCGCGAGCAATAAAAAATCCAACTAATCACACTATTTAGCATGTTTATAAATTTTAAAACAATTTGCAATTTATTTTGGAAAAAAATAGTTGAAAGTTTAGTTGTCATTTTTTATATAAAATTCTTAGATAACTTAAGGAAGAGTATAGTTAAAGTTAAGGCTACTTATAATGCTTGTTGAGATAAACTAAGAGAAATTTCATTTTTAAAAATATCATATTGACATATAATATAATTTATTTTGAAATACTGAATATAAAATTTATTATTGATATCAATTTTAAAATAAAAAATTGAAAAACAAACAAAAAAATAATTCATTTTAATATATTTATTTATTTATTTTTAATAAAAATAAAATAATTCATAATTTGATATAAAAACTAAAATTTGAACCTCTTTATATGGTCTGTATTTCAATGAAAGAAGAGTAAAAATACCAAAAATTTGTGTGAAGACATATTTCAGAAATCAGGCAGAAGACGAAGAAGAATATCCCTAAGAAGCCCTCAAAATGATGGTCCTGCACTTGCAAGAGTAGGAGAATAGATTGGAGGTATGTTCTATAGGCGAGCACGCTGACCCTAGCTGAGGAAACCCACCCATCACAGGTGGTCAAGGTGTGGTTAGATCCCAACTCAGAATCATTGGCCTTGATGCTTTTAGATTCATGACCTTTTGTATTCTTTGAATTCTCCCTCTTCTACAGCAATCCAAATCCCATCTCCTACATCAGAGGCATGTTTTATGTTCCAGATAAAGCCTCGGCCAGCCAACAGGAAAAAAAAAGCCATGGGAGCCATCGTTTTTATATCCGTAATGCCCGATCGCACTAGATATCGCATGGCTCTGAGGGCCTGGCTGGTGCGACAGAGTTCGGCTTCAAATCCAAGTTCAAGTTTAGGTTTTAGCCATGTGCGTATCAAGGTGAGGGCTTTAAAAGGCTTTGAGGGTTTGAAAAAACTTGGGATTGTGGAATTGGTACACGGATTTTCGGTGATTATTACGACATTGGTGAATGTGTTGTCTCTGTACTCAGCTTCTGAAGGGAAAATATGGGTCATGGCTGCCAATCTCAAGGATGAGAAAGGGACTTCGAAAAGGAAAAGAAAGGGACTAAAATATCTGCCCGGGATGGGTATTTTTGTCAGTGCAATTCCTTCCGTATTTCGACAGGGTCAACGGTGCAGCCCGATAAAAGACTGCACCGGTGACTATGTAATGATGGTAGAAGGTCGGTCCACTAACTTAATTATACACCCTGGGGCATAGATTTTAGTCAGTGCACCACACTCCTGACACCCTACATAGTCAACAGATTGATACAAATTTTCGGGAGCACCGTCGCCGATGCATTGCATATTAACTGGTGCACCGTAGTCGGTGCACTCCAAAAAGTCACGCATCGGGACCGGTGCATGACTAGTTTTTTTGGCACATGGACTGTCATTTTTTTGTTTTTCAAAAAAAATTATATATGTATATTTCTAAATACATGTCTCATTTAAGAAAGAAATGTATTTAATATGTCAATCATTCTGAGACGTGAAAGGAGAGAAGAGGGAGAACAACAACAAGAACACGCGGAGCAGTATAACATGGTTCTCCTGTAGGAGGCATGAGAGAGGAAGAGCGATGTGTACCCTCGCCCTATTATAGCAGCTTCCTAGAGGCTCCTAATGCAGGTAGGCCTCCTCACGTTCTATGAGGCGGCTACTTCCCTAAATGGCCATGGTTTATTTTTGAGACATCTTATCCGAAGGTGGAATTCCCACCAACAAGCTTTCTGGGTTGGTCGTAACCAGTGGTACACACCCATTGAGGAGGATACATATTTCATTACAGGGCTATCGATGAGAGGGGTTGATTTTCCCTCGTTCCCATAGGTTCCAGTTGGCTATGTAGCAGGGAGTCAATTAGTGTACTCCCAGAGCTACATTGGAGAATCAGTACTGTCTCCTTGAGATTTTCAGGTCGTTGGAGGTCAATTACGTATTGGTGCATTTGGTAGTGAGGAGGTGCAGTGCCTCTCACTTCTCATTTCTACCATTTCACACAACACCAGTGACGGGAAAATCATTAGTTGCTCGCTTCTATATTATGTTGATTCTTTAGTACAAGAGCCACGACTTGTCAAGTGGTCTGCCATTTTTTTGTGGCAATTCTGTATAGCCTTAGATAGTTGTTGTGCTCATGCACAAGGGAGGGTTAACTTCCCTTTTTATTCAGAGATTTTTTGTTTATTTTTCGAGATTTTTCCAGAGACAAGGCCTAATTTTTTTCGGCAACCTCGTAGGCCGATATTCAAGGCACAGATGCACATGTGGGGGCAGATGATGCTCAAGAGGGGCGAGACTATGTTTGCAGCGAGGATATCAAATGATGCACTAGATTTGCTAGCTAGTGTTGACGATCATCCCTTCATTATGGTCCCTTGTCCTTATGCAGGTTTGGATTGGCAAGGGTGTGCCAACATCCTCTTCACAGCTGATGAGCCGCCGGATGATAGAGGTAATATTACTATTTTATTTAAATTTATTCTAACATGTTCTTTAACTTGTTTTTATTAAATTGTGTAATGAAATTGTCTAATTATTGTTGTGTAGTTGTATATATTTTGCATACATTAGGTATTTTTATGGCGAGGACATGTCGTCACCACCACATGATCTAGGTGTGGACCCTGATGACGATTAGGGCATGCCAGATGTTGAGGATCATCAGGAGGTCGATGCAGAGAGACCTGCTCTTGCTGGTGCGCTGGTACCGCCTTTTACTAGGTGTGGTCTGCTTGATAGCAGATACGGGATGGAGTTGGGAAACCAACTCACTGCCTTGATTTTTGAAGTGAGCATCAGGCCCGCTCATATGAGAGACATATAGACCGATGGTAGGCTGTTATAGATGTGGAGAGGCATGTTGCATGACATGTACAGATTAATGCAGCATGTCATAGGAGCTACGACCTTAGTTACACGACTGAGGAGGACCATTGCACATTATTGGCGTGATCGAGATGTAGCACATGATCGACAGTCCACGAGCAGCGACTCATTATCTCATGATCATTCACCTTGCGCCGCACCAGATGAGCAGCCTCCACTAGCATCTAGCAACAATCATCATGGATATCAGGCTGGACTATCGGCCACATCCAGTCAGCATCTTGCTGCATCCAGTAGTACTCATGATCATGAGCAAGCTGGACCATCGATCGTCGAGGCTACACCATTGACTAAGCAGGCCTCGACTAGTACTTCGATATTTGATGTTGTACCACCAGCTGATCCTTGACATTTATATTACAGTTGTATATTTTTGACATTATTTAGTTATATATACACACATATATGAGTTATTTGACATGAGAATGTATATTTGATGTTTGTGTTGTGATGATGTTAGCAATTTTGAATGTGTTTTTTAGTCAAATATTATGTTTGTACGATGGTTATCACGAACGTGATGTTTATTAATTAATTTAATATTAAATGATCATGATATTGTAAAAATGTAATATTTGTAAGTCTAATTGTATGTAAAATTCTAAAATTGTAATTGTAATGGTATATATGTAAATTTGTAAATTTGTAATTGTAATTGTAATTTTTAAATTTGTAAAAATGTAATTGTATATACAGAGGGGGGGGGGGTATATGGGGGGTATTTGTAATTTTTAATTTTATTATTGTGAATTGATTGTAATTGTAGAATTTTAATTGTAATTGTAATTGTATGTAAAATTCTAAATTATAATTGTAATTTTAATTGTAATTGTATATGAAACTATAAAATTTTAATTGTAAATGTAATTGTAATTCTAATTGTATGTAAGAAATATTTGTAAAATTTTAATTGTATTAATGTGAAATGATTTTATTAAAAATTTTAAATTTGTAAATTTGTAAAATTTTAAATAATTGTAAAATAATAAATCTAGAATAATATGAATTATTGTAACATAATAAAGTTTAGAAAATAATGCAAATAAATTCATGTACTTCAGAATTATCATTATTTTATTATGATCTTAAATACAAAAAAAAAACTAATTTATACAGTATGTCATTGTTTTTGAGATCAACATAATTGCAAATTATCAAGTGAAATATTGATTTTAACATTAACACAAAGAAAATTACCAATTAATTCAAAATACATATTATAATGTTTCGAAAACCCCATCTTCAAAATTATAAATATTGATGAAATAAAACATGTACCATATCACCCTCGATTCTCATGATCACCCACATTATCCTCCAACTCACATGGCATGATAACACTATTGTTCTCAAAAGTATATTTTGATCTAGGGTCATGTGTCAATACGAACCACCAATCCTTATGCAACATATCTGGGTAAAAAAACACCTGGTTGTAGTGTTTGGGGAAAACATAGGGCTCCTTAGCTTCATCCCACATCTTTCTAGAGTTGATACATATCAGCCTACTATCATGATCTTCCTTTACATTATTATGGTCAAAGGTGTCCCACCACTTTCACCTAAAAATAACACATTGGAAAGAAAAGAAATCCACTTCAATGATCTCTTGTATCTCTCCGATGTAACCTAATGTCCCTCGTACTAGGTTTTGATCACGGTGGCTAGGTCGAATAGATTGATCAAACTCCACTTCCACTCCACAATCTTGTGTGATGTTTGCATCATCGGCATTTTCTAGGCGAAAATGGTGTCCATATGCCCACATAGATGGGAACAAATGCACCTATTATAAAAAAGTTTAAAAAAATCATAATGCCATGTGTCTTATAATAAACCAACAGTTAAAATATGAAATATAGATGTCTTATAAGTTTCAAATTTACATATAAATTAAAAATATTATTACCGAGTTTTTGCACCCAATCCCTATGTTTAGTGCATCCTCTTCAGCATGCAGGTAACGTCCGGTTGCACCATATTTATCTCTAACTTAGTTAGAAATCCAACTGTTGGGGCATATTTTTAGCATATTTTATTTTAAATGATCGGGATAAGGCACACTTCTACCATTCAACCTTCTGAATTCTTTCCTGTCACTATTCCATTTCATCCTCTTTTTTTGTACAATGCGACCCACAATTGTGTCGCTTCAGAATTGTAAAGAATGAATTTATTGATTGCTTCAATCTCTACATTCGCTGATGAAATAAAACCGACATTATATAGTACTTAGAGATCAAAATATACATTATATCGAAGTTCAACATGAATATTAACTTTGTGTAAATTTGAAAAATTATAAGTCGCTTACTCTTTTTCACGCGCTTTTTTCCACTCGTTTGTAGCAACTCCCTTTCTCTTTTGTCTTCATCCCTTTCATCATCCCAAATCACCGCACCTAGTCTGTTGTCAATCTACTTGATGTACTCACTGGCATAATAGAAAGACTCATATGATATATACCCCTCTGCCATAGACCCCTTGAGTTTTGCCCTTTGTCAAACAAAAACTTTCAATTTCTTCATGTACCTCTCTAAGGAGAACATCGAACGACAAGAAACCACCCCAACTAATTCACCCTCATCTACTAGATAGATTAGAATATGAACCTATAATTCCATGAAACTCCTTCGTAGTTCCTTCTCAAACATACAAATATTCTCAACTATCTCTTTATGCCATAGTGGAATGCTAGCCACATGAATCTCCTTTGACGTGATCCAACGTACAAATGCAGATAATTTAGATATGGCATGTCCTGGGTCTTGAGGGAATTCATGTTTCACACACCCACACACGAAGAAAGGATAATGACACTGCAAACGTGTAATAATATACAAAATTAGTTATGTTTTATGATCCCCGCATGGGATAAAATTTATTAATATAAAAAATAATAAAATCATGCTTTTGACATTACACGTACTCTTAGAAGATTCAAATGGTCATGCGATTTCAACCTCGACAAATGGTCATCCACGGTGAAGCAATGTCGTAGTGAAGACCCGTATGAAGTTGGCACCCTCACACCCATTATAACTTCCTTTTCCAAAGAAAAATCATCGTTTTTAAAATCAATGGGACATCACCTTCTTTTAAAAACCATGAATTATACGTACCATCACCTGCCTCTAATCCCGTACTTTATAATCATCTTGGCCAATGTTTCTTTTTATTTTTTGAAGTAATAAGATATTTCCTAACAACCAATGTGTCACTTTGTTTCAATGATATGTGCCTCCATAAAGAAGACGAAACATTTTTAAATATATGCATGGGATCTAATAAGTGGGTAATCTTAAAATGCTCCCAATATGGGAGGTTATAAAAGATAGATTTCTTTTTCATCCCAATGGGCAATATCTCAACATAAGTGTTGAAGAATTTTGGATCATCGAACATAGGCTCCCCATTTGAATCAAACATTTCTATGAACTCTGTCTCCTTCTCTTTCTCAGATGCTCTAAGCCATTCAGCTGGTGTCGTAATTGGAGGCCTTTGGGTTTTCTCTCGTTTACCATTTAAGGCGGATGCTTCTCTTCTGTAAGGTGTTCTTCTAGGAGGAATACCCTGGAGAAATCATACAAGGGCTTTTGTAGGTCCTTGGACCATCTAGCTTTCAGAGAAGATCCACAAAATTTACACCCAAAATACCCTTTTGGTACAAGACCTGCGAGATTATTGTATAAAATTAATATTCATGGAACGTTAAAGAATGTCATGAAGATCAGAACAAATATTACAATGAATTAAATAACTAATATGTGAAATAATATTTTTATGTATATAAACAAATCAAGAAATTAAACATGTAGTTTACCAGAGAAAACTCCTAAGCCTGGATAATCATGTGTCATGTAAGCACATATGCCATACAACATAAAAATCCTCTCTTTTGTGATGGGTCTTGATACATCATATACATTTATCCTATCCCATAATTCCTTCAATTCATCTACCAGTGGTTGTAAGTAGACATCCATATTCTTGCTTTCTTCTACCGGGAGCTTATGAGAGCCAACATAAGATGTTTATTCTTCACGGACAACCATGGGGTGATATTTTTGTGATGCTACTACAAACCAAACCTGTGATTGGTCTTTTTGGAGGAAAATGGGTTAATACCATCCAGCTATCTTGAAACAAATTCATACTCTCTCTTACACGAGATATGAACAAGATGCATATTTCAAATTCTAGCATGAGAACAGATCTGTTTGAATTACCCGGAAAGACTTCTGCTGATGACAATTTTCAAACTTTTGTAAAGAGATTTCATATTTTAGAATTGGTTCTTGATGATGTTGCTTGGCAAATCAAAAAACTCATTGGTTTTCGGTTGAGAAGAAATCAATGGATTCAGCGCTGTCAAGCATGGCAGTCTAAAAATGTTGGTATTGGACTTGGTCTAGATGAAGAATTGGTTAAAGTTTATCCTTTACCAAATATGAAAGTGAAGATCTATTTCAAAACTCTTGATGATCTTTGGACTAGATTATATACCCCAACCATGATAAAAGTTCTGCAAACATTGCATTATTATCAGCTAATTGGATCAGTTGATTTCTCTTTTGCTATTTACACTAATGCCAAAATGTTGGATATAGAAGAAATTAATATTCATGATCTGGTTGAACGGTTTCTCATATCTCTTCAAATTCCAGATATTTTTGACGAAATGGAAGCAACTTACCTACAGAGCTCTACTGAGTATTTTGAAAGTACTCATACTTTTCCCCAATATGAGATTTTTGAAAAATTTGCTGATTGGGAGATTCATAATGGCTTATGCAGAAAAAAGCCACAGGTCAGGACAACACAGTGTATTGAAAGATCTTTGCAGTATCTCAGAACTTTTTCTACGCCCTGGGATTATCAAAGTATAGAAATGAGAGAGCTAATTGTACCAAATCCATTTGCACAAGTTTTCGGTCTAGAGAAGTTTGATGAATCTTTCTTAGCTGATAATGAAGAAGAAATAAAAAAGATTTCGTCATGGCTCAAAGAATTTCATCTATTAAGGCTTTCAGACAAATTGCAGCTAATCAAAGCCTTAGAAAGATGTCAAGATAATAATAAAGCCCTAAAATTGCTCATTAATCAAAAGGCTTTAATTACAGTTAATATTAAACATGGCAACTGGACCAGTGATGTTGTTTGTTTAATCAGCCTTTTGTTATCTAATCATGTGTGTTCAGCAGTCAGCTTTGATTTGGGATGGCAAGAGATTCATGGCCTCAATCATATTTGTAAATATTGGATTCAATGCTGTATTGAACACTCGGTCAATATGTTTCAGATTTTTAAGCTCGAGCTTCTAGATGGTGTTGAGTTAGCAGTTCAGTCTCATATTAATTTCCGTAAAAATAAGAAAGATTCCTTTCTTGACATTGAAGTTGATCCTTTAGCTTATCTCAGTAAATGGACCAAATCAACTGACAGATATCTGTTTCCACAATAGAATCTTTTCGTCACTAAAGATATTGTTAAGCTACAGACCGGACAATCATCTAAAGGAGAATCATCACAATCTGCCAAAAGAAAAGGAATTGTCACGGAAAAGGCTGCTACAGCAAAAGAAAAAGCAAACGAATCTAAAGACAAAGGTACTGTTTTTATAGATATCTATCAAGATGCTCAACAACCTGACGAGTCTGAGTGGGAATCTAAGTACCTAGAAATGCTTTACTCCAAGTCCTCATCATCACCTTCGGAATATCCAAGCGATTTTGAACCCGGTGAACAGGAAGACAGTGACAGAAGTCCAAAAGGACCATGGTGAAGCATCTTTGCTTCTTTTTTTTAGTGCGCTGTATTATTGTACTCGAGAATATTGAGTAGACACCGTCTGGGCCAGAAATGCCTGACAGGACCCTCAATAGTCTCTTTAGTTTGCCTATATATTGGTGTGTTTTGGTTTAGTTAGGGCAGAGTTGTGTGTAGCGAGCTGTGAGTTGTGAGTATTGTGTGTTGTAAAGCTATAAGAGTTCAGAAGCTTTAACGCTCTGCTCTGTGGCATCATATGGTGTGTAACATTTTGCTTGAAATAATTTGAAGCCTTCTAGGCCGCCTGTCTGAGGACAGTTCTTCCAAGATCACGTAAAGGAGATTGTAAGGCAAGTTGAAGACCTGAGGCGTCGTTTCGCGTATCTCTCACACATTGGATGAATAAGTTGTTGAGGTCAAATTCTCAAAGAGTTATTTCAAGTAGGATTCTTGAGTCCAGCTAAATGTAGATTTTTAGTGTCTATCCTCTATATGCTTCATATTTATTAGATGAGTTAAGGTTCACATGATTCCCCAGCTATGTATGGAGTTTAGTTTCCCATCCCTCTGTAGCATCTTATCTGTGTAATGTAGCTGAATCTTGGATTAGGCATGTTCCCCAATATCTTAAGGAGGACCAATATGTGATTTACCCTTATTTTTTTATTTATCATACCTTTCATGCCCACATTTCGGACACATTTCTTTGTCTGTATATTCTCCTCTATATAGAATACAATCATTTGGACATTAATGATATGATATGTACTCAACATCCAACATTTTCAACAATTTATTTGCCTCTTTGCAGCTACCAGGCACAACATTATAACTCGAAAGAACCTTATCTTTTAATAACCTATAGTTGGTGATCATGGAAAAATATGTTAATAAATGTACATTAATATCGATATAATTATTAACATTCATAAAATTTACCATCTTTAATGTTCATTGTAGTGTACTGATTATATTTCAAATTTATATAAGGGATTAATTTATGGTAACTTACCTCAAAAGTTCTGAGAAACCTACATTCAACAATCCAAGCTTTACTTTCAAGTTGTACAGTAACATCATTTTCCCCAACTTGGTAGACTTTGACTGACCTCTAGGTCCAAAGAGAGGGGTGGTGGAAGAAAATTTAAGGCTTTCAAAAAAGGTGTCAGTGACATGAGCATAATCCCCTAGCTGATCATCGTTTTGGAAAGCATCTAACAACATTGTCTCCATGGCGGTCGTATCCCTTAAGTAATCATCCACACCAACCTCTATTTGATTGCCTCCATTTCTAGCTTGTGAAGAACTACTATTGTTGTAGTCATTCCTAATTGGTGAATCTGGACGTAGCGGGAATTGAATCGGTGGTTGATTCAACCATTCTTGGTATCGTTCCTCTCCGATTTTTTCTCTTAATTCAGTCTTCTCTCAATTTTACATTGTCGTGGGGTACAACGGAAGATGGTAGGTAGGTCGCTCATCATCACTAGAATCCTAATAATTTAAAAAAAATATCTGAACATGATTACTACAAAATATATGATATAAATTAGTAACCACGTTGACAATATTGCATGATTATAAATTGGTTTGACATTGAGATAATTACATTAATCAATATACCAAACATTTATAATTATTACCATCATTGTCTCAGGATTGTGGCTAGAAGATGTAATGTGTTACAATTGGCAGGGTGAAGCGGTTGTCCATTTTCATCTACCAAATGCGCCTTACGGTATGCAGCTCCTCATAAGAGCTTTCGATGTTTTGGAGCTATTTGAATATTTTGTGCATCTGAACTCAATTCTAAATCTGCATGAACCTAAAAATTTGTAAACATTATAAATTTAATTAAGTTGTGCATGATTGACATGGATAAAAAACATAAATTCAATTAGATAATGAAAATATAAATAAAATCTGAAGTAAATATTATGTCTCGAGATGGATAGGGAGAACTCCACGATGGACTTTGAGAAATATTATGGAATGAGCTGGATTTTGAAGAATTGTCCATTCGATATAATTATGATATTTTCTCCCTGCATTTGAGCAAAATCAGAAATAAATTTTGGTGCACACACCTAAAAGTAATTTCAGTGCCTTAAAAATTGACTTCTTGTTATCAGTGCTAATGTACAGAGCATCGCATCGATGCATTTTTGGTATTGTGCACCGATGTCGTTTTATAAACAGACGCACCAGTGTGGTGCTATTAAGTGATGCATCAGTGACGAATAACTGAAAATAAAAAAATCACAACTCTATTTTATTTAAGTGAAAAACAAGAGATAAATTAAAAAATGGGCAAAAAAATATTTTAGAAAATCTAATTTCATAAAACATTTCTTTAAATACTAAACAATTTTCTTTATTTTACTATTTTTGCAAAAAATTTCAGCCAGAGATTTGCAAGAGACATACCTGGAGAAAACAGAGCATGACAACACTATCGAGTAGGGAAATATGTTCGAACAAAAGTATTTAGACAATAAGAATTCCAAACCTCTGGTGATTCAAACCCTGTAGCATAGAATTTCAAACGATCTCGTGATTAAAGTTTATTGCTTTTTTAACTTTTTTCTGCTGTTCTTTTTACGCAGTAAAAGAAAAAATCAAAGTTTATTTTTTTTAACCTTTTATGCAGTTTTAAAAAACAAAATAAATAAATAAAATTCCTTTTTTAGAAAGAAACCCTAGATTCTTTTTGTTTCTACCATTTCTTCTCCCTCTTTCTGTGATTTCAGAATTAGGGCTTTTCAATTTAGATTTCTAGGGTTTGTATTGCTAAATATAGGTTTAAGACATCCAACCCACAGGACGACTTGCATAGTCATATCCCAATCCATATCGGACCTTCCACGAATTAAAAAAAACAGATTTTTTTCCTCGGTGCGCCCAACGTAACCTAGCGCACCACAAAATTACTGTGATAAAAAAATAAGAAAACAAAATTATTTTTTATTAGTATGCCATATGTAAAATATGGCACCGGTGTGATATTTCACTATGACACAACATGAACGTACTGTTTCGCACAAAAAAAAAATCCATTTTAGAAACAAACCTTACATTCTTTTTGTTTCTGCCCTTTCTTCTCCCTCTTTTTGTGATTTCAGAATTAAGGCTTTTCAATTTAGATTTATAGGGTTTGTATTGCTAAATGTAGGTGTAAGATATCCAACCCACAGGATGACTTGCATAGTTGGATCAAAATCCATGTCGGCCCTTCTTGAATTTAAAAAAAAAATAGATTTTTTTTCATCAGTGCGCCCGACGTAACCTAGCACACTGGTGCGCTATATTATCCCAGCACACCACGAAAGTAATATGATATATATATATATATATATATATATATATTTTTTTTTTTTATTTTTTTATTTTTTTTTCTCAGTGCACCCTATGTAAAATATGTCGCTGATGTGCTATTTCATTATGGCGCACCGCGAACGTGCTGTTTCGCACAAAAAAATCCATTTTAGAAACAATTCGTACATTCTTTTTGTTTCTTCCCTTTCTTCTCCCTCTTTTTGTGATTTTAGAATTAGGGCTTTTCATTTTTTATTTATAGGGTTTATATTTCTAAATATAGGCCTAAGACATTTGACCCACGGGACAACTTGCATAGTCAGATCCTAATCCATGTTGGCCCTTGCGTGAATTTAAAAAAGAAGAAGATTTTTTTTCATCGTGCACCTGGTGTAACCTAGGGCACCGGTGCGCTGTATTTTTCAAGCACACCTCGAAAGCACTGTGATAAAAAAATAAAAAATAATTTTTTTTTAATCAATGTGCCATATATAATATAACTGAGTTCTCTTCAGCAGCTTTTCAGATGATTTTATTATTTTCTCGTGATGTCGGTGTAGTAATTCAACATGTAACTTGCATCGATGCTCACTTGTTGAAATTGAAGCGTATGATCTGTTATATGGTTTGTATGGTGCATTTATAATACCTCCATGCTGACGTTGCTATGATTGATCATCTTTATGATTCTTAAAGATTTTTTTACGAAAAAGTTCACAATTTATTTATATATATATATATATTAATGAATGATATGGTACAAGTTTCAGATTGATAAATAAATGACTGAAAAGAGATCAAGTAACAAAAATATTGATAACACGTCAAGAAAAGAAAAAAAGACAAGTTATTTGTAAATTATTTATAAAAAATATTATTTTTGAACTATATGTAAGTTTGACTAATATTTATTGTTTACTGTGTATCATGTAGAGCCAAAAAATGATGAAGCTCGATAAGATTATTTCTGATCTAGGACCAGAAGGGCGTAAAAGCTTGATGGAAAAATTGCAAAAGGATGAATCATGTGAATGAAAAAATACTATCGATCCAATACGAGTTTCATTTTTTAATTTTCATTAATAATATACTTAAAATTATTAGATAACATGTGTAAAAAATCTATTAATTCACATATGTTTAATGTTCTATAGGGACCAACAACTCAGAAAAGCAATGTTGTTCTAAGAAAAGAAAAATAAGCATTTAAATGAAAATGGTATCATAAAACTAATTTTGAGTGGTCTTGGAGGTGAACTGAAAGGAGAGATACTTTATATAGTTTGAGGATCACAATTGGATAGATGTATTAGACATTATTTCCACATACAATACAAAAACCAATCAATGATTCAAGAACCAAATTTTATCTAGAAAACTCTGAGGAGAGGTTTCTAGAAATTGAATTGTTGAGACAATATAAAACTTTTAATAGAAAAAACGTACAATAACAAAAAATAAGGAATGGAAAAGTAATATTCCTTTAAATGTTTGTCTAGAATTATTTATAAATATCACTTTTTTTATATTTACTTTTCATATATCAATATAAAAATTAAATAGTTTATTGTCATGTTAAATTTTCAGGAAGATTAAGACAATATCAAAATATGAACGAGATGATATCAAAAATATGCCAGTAGGACTGTCCAAAAAGGTGTACAAGGAGATGATCAAAGAAATGGAAAAAATTGCATTGCAGGAGGAGCCATCTCAAAAACAACATGCTTCAAATGTAATATGTAATCATTGAATTTTTCGACCATTAAGTACAATTAATAAACAATTTAGCATTAGATATTAATTTTCAAGTATTTTCTTGCAGAAAAGAAAAGAAAATGGAACCCATTCAGCACATAAAACAGTACGACAAGGAAGAAAAGGGTTGATATCTAGGTTTGTGAGTAATTGTTACTTCCTCATAACAACTTAACTAGATTTCATTTTTGCATTTTTTAAGTTGTTTTACAAAAATCATCATTGAATGTCTTCAAACAGGTGCTAACATACAAAGAAGAACCATCAGAGGAATTGATCAAAATTGGGTTAAATATGGGTTGTGAGTATATGTTGGCATATCATAAATGAATTGTGGAATTTTTAAGCATCTATTGATCTTGTTTTACTTAGCTCCGGCTATAATTAATATAACAAAAAAAAACTTTTATATTAAATATATGATTTGTTATGGGGTATAAAACTTGTAGGAAACAAAGTATGGAACTGCGCCAACAGATGAAATCTTGAAAGATCTAATGTTACATGGTTTTGAAAGAATGTGTATAGTTTACGAGTCAATTGTTTTAATGGTACATCATTTATTTTTTATTTACATTGATGTATATTATTAAATATTGTAGTTTTCATTATTCTCACCAATGTATATACACTCATTATAGTTTACTTTTATGTTTGTAGATGGAAGGAGAAGAAGAAGAAAATATTCAACACAGTGAACAAAACATTCCTAAAAATAACCCAAGTCATGGAAGTAGCTCTAGTAGTGACAACAGTTCAAGTGAAGAATGATGATCACTATGTTTGGATATCAAAGCAAGACGCATTTTTTGAAATATTATCCTGTGAAATAATACATTTTGTTTAATGTAATGGACATAGTGTCCCAATTGAAAGACAAAGGGACAGCAATAACTGTCCCATTTTGTATGACAAAGACTGTCTTATATATATATATATATATATATATATATATATATATATATATCTGTGTGTGTGTGTGTTAATTTATTCTATTGCGTTCTCCATTGTCGCTGTGAAATGTAACACCACTGATTAAATTTATGGATGATTAAATATTATAATGAAGAGATGTGAAATTTGATGATATGATATAAAAAATTAATCCAAAAATCACATTCAATTGCACTAATAAAAATTTAATTCATATAAATGTTGTTATAATATATGTGTGTGTGTGTCGACTTTTGATGAATAATGAATTCTAAAAAATCACAATAATTATGATATGATATAACAAATTGATCCAAACATAACATTCAAATGCATTAATAAAAATTTAATTAATATGAATATTGTTACAAGATGTGTCGACTTTTGATGAATAATGAATTTAAAACAATCACAATAATTGCACTGTCACAGGTTGATGTTTCTAAAAAATACAAAATGAAAACCGGTGCATGTCATTTACTGTACACTGGTGCTTTTGTATTTTGTAGCATATGGGTGTGTTTCTATGACCTATGGGCATCGCACAAATACCAAAACCAATTAAAAATATCAGTTCGTTTGTGCAATACTATGCACCGATGCGTTTATGTGGAATTATGCACTGGTGCATTTGGATGACCTCTGGGCACCGCACAAATACTGATACCAATGATAAATCTTGGTGCGTATGTGTGATACTGCGTACCAATGCTTCATGTGTCTCTATGCACCGGTGCATTTGTATGACCTATGGGCACTGCACAAATACCGATACCAATTATAAATCTTGGTGCATTTTTGTGATACTGTGCACCAGTGCATTTCTATAAGTCTACACACTGATGCGTTGAGACAACTTATGGGCATCGAAAAAATCCCAAGACCAATTAGAACAACCTCGTGTGTTGTATCATCAACACTGCGCCCGGTGCATTCTCCTTCGATTGGCTCAGGCCACCTTCTATATGTACGCACCAGTGCGTTCAAGCCCAAGTAGCACATCGAAGAAAAAAACATCCATAATAACCTCCGACTGCCCATTTTTTTTATTTGTGTTGAAATTCCATTAAAATCTCTACCAAAACCTCCGTAACCATAAACAGATGTTGTAGAAAATGTTTTTTTTGACAATTTTGGCCAATTTAATAACACTAAAAACCTCCTTTATAACCTCCTCTAGTGGGTCTTTTCCTTGTAGTGGAAGGGCAAGGGTTTTGAACCAACGAATCTGGTATCTATTAGTTAGATTAAGTGTTGTGTCGTTGATTGCAATGGTCAGACGAGAAAGGGACTTCAAAATTTAATGGTGAGGGTTTTCAACCAAGGAATCTAGTATGTATTGATTAAGTTTTGTGTCGTTGATTGCAATGACCTCATTCACTCAATTTGAATTTCCCTTCAGGGACAGGAAAATGGGGTCAAGGTTTGGCCCCTGCAGCGTATGGTCAAGGGAAAGTAGAAGAAAACTATACATGACAAGGTTTCCATGTGCAAAAGGAGCATAGATGAAGTGTCGATGAATGGGGGAAAAGTTGGGGATTTGGATCAGAGTAATTTGCAGTTGATTTTTGCGGAAATTGTGACAAAGAGCATCAAGGGCGAGACCAAAGCCACTGAATTTCAAGTGGAAGTTATTTTTAAAAAATCAGATAGTGTCCGGGATGATACATTTTTGTTGAGTGGATAGTGCAATGGTGGTGAAATGGTTGTTGCTGATATTGTAAAAGGAATAGACTTTAGCAAATCCTACAAAAAATATATCAACGGTTCAACGTCTGCAGATTGTCCAAATAATATTTTGGTCAGGGGACTTGATTATGGTGAAATATGGCAAGATTTCAAGGGGCTTCCTATAAATGGAGTGATAAGGAGTGTCAGTAGAAGCATTGTTTTAAAAAAACAATGGTGAAATATGGTCAAAGGGGCTCATTGCAATGGAGAAACACTTGGTGTTTTACATTGGGTGTAGAGGTTTCACTTCTAAAAAGGTGTTCTATAAGGTATTTTATTATATCATTATCTATATATTTTATGTTATTCCCGAAAATTTTTCTTTTGGGGTTTTTGCTTTCTCACCTAGAGGGAATCCCATGACATGTTTTATTACCGGTGAGTCCCTTTCAGAACTCATTTTCCATCCTATTTACATATTTGCACCGATAATTTACTGCATATAACTTGGATTAGAGAAGTGTTGTAGACAAGAAAATAGTATTACTATCTGGACTTTATTTGGCTTTTGTGTTGTTTGTGTCTGTAACCTTAATTATATTAAGCTTTGTGGGTGCTAATAATCACATCGTCCAAGAAATAGATACCACCATGCAATGGCCAAGTCCCATTATTTTTTTGGGAGGACAACACTCTGAAAGCTTCCTTCAAATCAACGAGTGAATTGAAGGGGAGACTAGCATTTTCGATGGCAGTCTATAAAACGTAATTCCTGCAATGCGATTAAAATAGAATAATCAACTTTATTCCGAACTGATGCCATTAAATGGCTCTTTCTCTCCTCTAATGTCTTCTGTTTCAATTATTTTGTGGGTAGATTTGAATAGACACTGCTATGATGCAGGAGATAATGTAAAATTTGGATGGGCCATGTCATTTAGTGTAACCATCCATTCTTGGGTTACTTCTCATTTTTACTTGGTGTTTTACATAAGTGTTTTAGATGTTGTAGCCAATTGGGTAGATGGTATTAGATGCAACTGCACCAATTCTAAAATTGCATGTATAGGTTTGGTACATGGAATAGAGGCGTTTCCTAACATGTACAACAATGGAACTGCAAAAAGGGGAATTGAAGTCGGTAAGTTTAAGATTTCTCCTTTTGTGGATATCAAATTGACTTGCATATTTCCTTCTTTTGTTGTCAAATATTTAGTAGTTTCTCAGTTCATTTCCACTCTGGAGACGAATTGAAGTTGGTTTCTTTGGAATTATTCTATTTATGGTGATCAAATGGATCTGCAATTTTGTCTTGTATTGTCCAAGGTTAAAAATAGTTCAAATTTAATTAAAATTTAGTTTATCCTGATTGTTCGATGGATATAGCTCTATTAATTTATTAAATTATTTTGTGTTTCTTTGTTCTTTTTAATGGATAAATGGAAGCTTGATGAAAATAAACCATTGGGTAGTGCATGCTTCGAAATCATGGAGCCACGGGGCAATCAAATGGTCCCCCTTTTGTATGTAAGCAAGTAAGAAAATCATTCCTGGTTTGGTTCTGGTCTCAAGGGAATCTGTCTCTCCTAAAGATAGCCATTCTGGCTAAGATCTTCATAGCCAACTTTGATCTAAATTTTTTTTTTTCACAATTGGCATGAATTAGCGGCAACCTTGTGAATGTTTTCTATGCACCATCTTTTCCATAGAATGCCTGACATTCCTTCCTACCTCCTGGATCAGCCATTTTAGGATAGATGCCTTTCCAACAAGGAGGGGAAATAGATAGGATATTCTATCAGCATCAACCCATGCTCAAGGAACTCTACAATCTTGTAATTCAACACAATATTCTTAGCTATGGTGATTTTGTGGAAAACCATGTAAAATATTTTTATTTAATTAGTGGGTGAATTACCTGATCCCTAATCACTACACTGTAATTTTCTTTTGGTTTGATTAGTATATGATTTACTTGATCCCTAATCACTATATTTTTATAAAGATTCAACCAAAAGAGGAGTTACAATAAATATTTCCTGTATGTTTTGTACAAATTTTGGGCTTATCTTAAGATTTATGACGATGCAGTCTCACAGGCATTTAAATATCTCTCTTTGTATTTGCATCCCTTAATTCTCGAAGGCGATACAACTTTGTTGATTGCTTTCATATCAGCTGACAGTTCAGTGTTGGGAATAGTTGTATTGTGAGTAAATAGTTTTGATATATGATGTTTTTTAGTAGGAAACCTCATAAATAGTTCTTTGTATTAGTGTGAAGCAAATTTTCTTGCATATAAAAGGAGGAATCGCCAATATGTCAAGGCAGTCTTGCCTTAGATGAGTGGTATGCTCAACAACATCTTTCACAACTATCATATATGCCACTCTCATCCTCCTCGACATCATCATCATTATCTGGGCCACTTGCTCCTCTTTAGTGTCAAGTTCTACTTCATCTTCCTCATTCATTAATTTTCCATCAGTTATGTGAAGCAACCAGCCCATAGAATGGACTATTTATTCTCCTGTCTCCTCTTTGCCCACTAAGAGTAGATCCTCCTTAAAATTGAGGGATACCTTGGGAAAGGGAAGTTCTTTTTTGTGCCTTTGAAGGATGAAAACAGGGAAGGTGACATGTCATCCTAACAATTAAGGAAGCCATTAAGGGTAGTCTCCATAAATACTCTGAGCCAAACGAGATTTGTGGTATTGGATTCAATGGGAGACATACATATTCTGAGCCTGCACAATATGGTATCTACTGGGGAGGGTCATAAATCACAAGATCGTGATGTTGTTGTAGATAGTTGTTTGAGGCATTTGAAATTCCCCTTGAAATTTAATATTCTTGCAGTTTTTCCAGAGCTGTCATCATTTGGTAAGTGCTACTACTATTACCCTTTCCATCAAATCTAGTGATACCATTGTAGTACTATCACTTATATTCTAATGAAACTATTTCAGCATCGTAAAAGCTTTGGGTATCAGACGGTCGCCATTCCATTCACTTACTATCATTTCCTGAAGTGGATGTGTCTCATTGTGAGTCTAACAAGGATATTGCTGACAAGAATTCCCTATAGCTCTCAGTTTTGTCTGTACAAACTCAATGGCTAAGGTGACATTGATTCTTTTTTTGAGGAAAATGCTTGTAGCCACAGTATTAATATCTTAGTTAACATGCCAGTTCTGTATTTTTCAATGCATCTATGAAACGAGTTAAATTTTCATAGAGAACACTTTCAGTTATAGAGTCGAATGATGCCATTGAGTTAAATGTTTGGGACAACGGTAAGAAAACATTTTCTTTCATTTCCAGGAATGATGGATAAGACAATATTACTTTCAATAGAGAGAAGAAGATTGAAATGTATTTCCTTACCAATGCTAATTTGATGTTTTATTTCTTTGGAGGCCATTCAAAGTTCTCAAATGGTGATACAGAGGCTAAAGATATTCTGTTGAAAAATAGGGCATATGTATTCCCTAAGATTTCTATTAGGTGTTGTGGCAGTTGACCAAGCAATGTTTATCAGTGAGCTTGTTCGTGCCATATCTACAATGTCTGTAAATACAACATTGGTATTAACACAAGGTAGGAGGAAAAATTACTGATTGCTAGTAGTAGGTGTAGGATAGACCCAATTATTGCAATATTTATAGTTAGCTTTTCATATTATATGCATTTAAGTACTAGCCACATTTATTTTTTGGTTGGTATTCTAATTTGATATTTCTTGTTTTGTAGGAAGTATTACTGCATATTCTGTAGATGGAAGTTGATACAACATTATTAATTACATTAAATGGTAAATATGGAGTACATTTGTTGTCTTAGTGAGCTCATTTTTAACTAGTATACGATGGTGTTTTCCTTAAGTTTTAGTGATTTACCTCTTTAATGATTTTTATTTTTGACATTGTTTCCTTTTAAAGCCAATTCAGATATATTAATACCACATTCTGAAAAATCCTAGATGTCCTTTTGGAACATATTTTAGTAGTTGAGCATCTAATTTTTATCAAATGCTTCACTTACCAATCATCAGGACAGAGGAATATCTAGACAAGAAAATATTTTTGATTTTGTAAAGATGAAAAAATCAATAGTAGTGACAGCGATAAGCTTATGTCATAAAAAAAATAGGAAATGATAAAATAATATATTACTAATTGTGACAGATGCTCAAAATGGGTATGAAAGGCTCTCCACATGGTCAAAATATTTATTATGGACATGCTCCACTTGCTTCTTTATTTGAATTTGTAGAAAATCCATGAAAATTCTGATCTGCTTGAATTAACAAATCTGAAACTAACTTGCAACCCAAGACACAAAATTTTCTCTACTCAATTTGCAGCGGAAAGGGAACATAAATAACAGTCACACTATAAAAAAACATAGTTTGTCTAGGGAAACAAAATGGAAAACACTCTGCTTGATTGAGAATTTTATTGATAGAAGAATGAGCAATACATATCTTACAACAGAATCATGTTTCAATAAATAAAACAACTTATTCTCCCTGCTAGTCCTTACATTGAAACACCTTGCAAGAATGTTGATCCTAATTCTTCCTTTCCTTGCTTGGCTGAGCTCCTATTTCCTTGCGCTTATTTCTCCTAAATCTTAGCGCAATAGAGGATCTTATTATTTATGAATTAATACTAAATTCTAGCTCATTCCTCTATGAATTCTCATCTATAAATCATGCAAAAGATTCTCTTGCACACTCTTCCTCTCACAAACTCTCACACAAAAAGTTGTGCTCTCTATTGCCTTGCCTCACCAACTCATGCTCACAAAAAAACTGTATAATTATGTGCCTTGGTCCTCCTTA
Source organism: Pinus albicaulis (assembly GCA_034641835.2). NCBI lineage: Eukaryota > Viridiplantae > Streptophyta > Pinopsida > Pinales > Pinaceae > Pinus > Pinus albicaulis. Next base: position 16,528 of record JAXQQM020059798.1, on the reverse strand, counting down.
TAAGATTTTTGAATATGATAAATCTAACAAGTTATTATTTCTGGAAATTGAACTGGTGATTGATTGAGTTAACTGAGTCTAACTAACTCATGTAACTCGTCCATCCTAAATTTAGAACTTGAGACTCACTCGTCTTTTTACAAAGATAACTAACAATAGGAGACAACAGCTAAGCCTCCCACCCCAGCGCATCAGTTGAACTGCTTCATGAATTGTCCTAACTTATAGGAATTTTTGCATGCTAAGGAAAAATTGGGTTTGGTCTCTTTGAATAAGGCACAAGTTAAAGGACCTTTCTCACTACTATTCAACAGAATTTTTAGAAATCTTGTGTCTGGCCATATGGAAATCTGATGGTAAATTATTTCCCATTTCTCTTAAAGATCCCTACATATCTCTGTACATAATTACAACTGATGCAAGTGCAAATTATTTCCATTTCCCCGTGGTTTTGATTTTCAAATCTGACAACTCTATTATATTTCCAATTTTGGCCTTTATCTTAGAACCTATTGCAAAGTTTATTAGAGCTTATCTTTAAGATAGGTTGTGTGGATCAATTTCGTGTTTGGAAACATGGGAAGTTTGGCAAAAATTCGGCAGTGTGAAATTATGTAATATAAATTGGCATGAAGTTTGAAAATTATATAATTCAAATTCTAAAAATATATACGATAAAAATTTCATGCATTCTTTGAAAGTATATGATAAAAAATAATTGCATTCCAACATTAAACACATGTTTCAAAAAGATGATTTATTATTCAAAATTTAAAACATGTGGATATCCACAGTGGACAACTAAAGTCCAACATCTAAGAACTTGTATATCTAGAAGCCTAAAGCATATTTAGAGTGTATTCCATTTTTAAAGTTCCACCCTGTACTTGTGTTGAATGGTGTAGAGTGCCTTCCAGCCTTGTGAAGACTTTTTGTTGATGTTTTGGGTATCCTCTAGAGTATTCTCACACGTGGGGAAAGTGTGCTAAGTGATTGGTCTTTGCACCCATAGAGCCATGGTAAAATGATGACCCATGGTATTTTGATAACCAGTGGCATAGACCCATGGAATTTAACCCTTTTTCAAATTATAAGTACGAGGGTGAATGATTCATTCTTAAGTTTGGCAAGAAGGGTGTCTTGTGGAGCAAGCCGAGTAGGCCTTAGATCTGTGCAGGGCCGAGAGGGCTTGTGGTAGGCCTTAGATTTGTGGAGGGCTGAGAGATCTTGTTGTAGGCCTTAGACCTATGAAGGGCTAAGAGGGCCTATGGTAGGTTAGAAAGGGCACAAAGACGTGTAGGGGAAAGAGACATTGAGAGAGAGATTCTTAGGTAAGCTTGAGATCTGCATGAGTATTATTGCAGGTTTGCTTCAGTAGTGTCAAGTTCAAGGATAGATCATGAAGAAAAAAGAGAGATCTAGTTCAGCCAATCAAGGACATATATAAGGCTTGATCCATTATATCAGATCTAGGGTAATTGTTGTATTTTTAATTTCTTCGAGGGCCATTATCCCAGCAAATAGTTTTATTCAGTAGATTTGAGATAGACTATTAGGAATAATTGCCAAGTTGTTTGATTTATGAAAATTAAATATGGTATTAGAGCCTAGATCCATCTTAACTCTGGATCTACCAAGGGCTGAGAGGGATCAAATCTCTTTTCACTCTAAAGGAATTTTTCATCTCAAGACATTTGATCTCTCATGTCGCTTGGTAGATCCATATTTAAGATGGATCCAGGCTAGTTTGTCCAACATAGAGTTCCAAGCTGCTCAAGTTTGATTTCTCAAGTGTTGTATGTGAAGTTCCAAGGTATGTGAGAGGTAGGTTCTACAGGAACAAACACAAATATAAAAAAGCAACGTAAAAAACATAGATCAAATCTATTGAACAGTATACTTGCTAAGGTCACCTACGTGAATTCAACCTAGGTGGGGAGGATAAAAATCCTCCCAACTATTTGGACTAGATCAATTTGAAAAAATCAGTAGATCCTTGGCTATCACAAAAATTCTGAATTATATGGTCGAAGTTCTATTGTAGTATTTGTTATTTTTTGTGTGTGTGCCAATCCAGTTAGCCCCAAATTGCAGATAATAAGAATAAGCACACTTGATTATGTGTCTATGTTTTTGTGATATAAATAGAAATTTGTCTTCCAGTGTGCCAAACTTATTAATGTGATATGTTATAAGTGGACCATGGGCTGTGTGTAAATTATTTACTATGTGCAAGTGTTAGTATGTTATTAATTTTTTATATCAAGGCATCAAGATTATTTGCCCCTAAATAACATGCCTGATCTTATGCTTAGATAGCACATCCCAATTGTATTAGGGAGTAATTTGTTTCACCTCGACTAGATTAAATTGGTAAAATTGGCAGATCCTTGCCTATTACAACAATTATATGTTCGAAGTTCTGTTGTAGTACTTGTTACTATTTGTGTGTGTGCCAATTTAATTAGCATCAAATGCAGATAATAAAGATAAGCACACTTTATTACACATATGTGTTTTTGAAGTAAATATACATCTATCTTCTAGTCCGACAAACTTATTAATGTGATATGTTAATAGTGTACCACATCCTACAAACTCGAATTATAACCATATGTAGGGAAAGGATGAACCACCTCCTACACGCATGTAGAACACCAAGAGTAGGGAAAGGATGAACCATGTCCTACACACATGCAAACCAACAATAGTAGGAAGGATCCTATATGTGGGGAGAGGATGAACCACATCCCACTGATATGTCAACCACAAATTGTAGGGAATAAACATCCTACAGGTCAGGAAAGGATGAACCACGTCCCACTGACATGTCCTCAAGCAAATGCCTAAATGCATCTCTAACTGGGGTATCCACAGAAGAAGGTGAACCACTCATCCTCTGTGCACATGTATAGGGGAAGGTGAATTACTCACCCTACACACATGTCAACCATCATTGGGTATCATAGCCCAACAAGAACCCCATGCCCCTATGAGCTCCCACAGCTCAATATTTAACCGAGACTCTCATAGTAGGATCTTAGCACAATTCCCAGACTCTGCCTTGTTGGGTATGTGTTATATTCTTTCCACGACTAGCCCCACGCATTGTACGTTACGCCGGGCGCAGCAGCAGCGCCCTGGCAATTTTTTTTTTTGGTGTGTGGTCCCACTCATAGGCGGACCCACCCATATTTTGTGCATGAGTTTGCACATGGTTTTGGGGTACGATGGTTTTCGGCCCCTGGTATTTTGTAGATCCAGTCAAGGGAACTATGGTCATGTTATAATCCAAGGTTAATGGATTGGGGTTTATGTATGCTTCGGCATGTATATATATGTGTTGTAACACTAAAAGGAATATAATGAAAAGTCAAGTTGGACGTCCCGATTTGGGATCCAGGGGAAAATCTTTGTGTTTATCTATTTTATGTTTTATGCTCTCGCTATTGTCTATTTTTTGTTATAAGATTCATGTGTAGATAATTTTTGTTCAGGGTTAAAACCTACATTTGGTATCACAATTGTTTTAGCTTCAAGGGGACGCCTTTGCTGCTGAGGTTTTTTTGCTCGGGCCTGAGGTAGACCCTGTTCAATGGGAGATCTGCGGAATCAATTCTTGTGGTGAAAGAAGATGGTGAGTGGTGGAAAGATAGAGATCAAGATATTTAATGGTTAGAGTTTTGAGTTGTGGAAGCTGAAGATGGAGGATCTGCTGGTGGATAAAGATCAGTGGATCGCGGTAGATCCAGGTACTAAACCAATGACAATGTCAGATAAAGACTGGAAGAAACTGGATCAAAAGGCTAAGATCACAATAGGGTTGTGTGTCTCAGATTCAATATTGTTGAATGTATCTGGGGAAGCTACGACAAAGAATTTGTGAGAAAAAATTGGGACTTTGTACCAATCTAAGTCTCTGGTGAATAAGTTGTTCCTGTGCAAAAAGTTGTATAACCTGAGGGTGAAGGATGGAGACTCGGTGATAGAGCATATGAACACCTTCAATACTGTGGTAAGTCGGTTGTCATCTGTTGATATTAAAATCTCAGATGAAGATAAGTGCATCAGTTTGTTGTGTTCTCTACCAGACTCGTGGAGACGATCGGATATACAGCATACAACTACCAGCAATTTATTGACTTTGTCACCAAATGTACTGTTGGGAAATGATATGGGGTCAATGGAGATACCTTGCTCTGTCGAGGAAAGGGTCCCAAGAAATCAGAAGCAGAATAAGGGTTTGTTAAAGTCTAAATCTAAGGAAGTCTAAATCTCACTAGAAAGCTTGTAAAGGTATCTTTGAAATCTGGAAGGCCATAAAAGGAATCACGGATCTAAAGCTCCTGAGAAAGGAAAGGGATCTGATGATGCTCCTTCTGCAGAGGCAAAAACCACCTCGGATGAAGGTGGGGATGTGTATTTGGCTTCTTCTTCAAATACACATGTAGATCATGAGTCATGGTTGATGGAATTGGGTGCATCCTTTCACTTCACTCCCCATAGGGAGTGGTTCTGTGAGTATGAGAAATATGATGGCGGCGATGTATTCCTATGGGATGATAGGAAGGCCAAAATAGTCAGACATGGAAAAGTCAAGTTGAAGCTACAAGGTGGAAGGATTAAAACACTTCCTATTGTTCTGCATATTCCGGCATTGGCCAGAAATCTGATTTCTGTAAGCAAGATGGATGATGCAGGTGTAAAAACAGTGTTCGAGAAAGATGCCTGCAAGATGGTTCGGGGAGCACTGGTATTAACACGGGGAGTTTGGATTGGAGCTCTATACAAGCTACAAGGCGACACTGTTATTGATGGTTGTAACAGTTCTGTGGTTCCTGAAAGTGGAGCGGAAAGCCTAGCTATATCTGGAGAAAAGACCATGCTATGGCATCAAAGGCTTGGACATATTGGAGAGAAGGGTGTTCGGATATTGCATAGAAATGGTATGGTAGAAGGTATTTCTAATTTATCAGGATTACAGTTACATGGGCTGTGTATATGAGTAGAATCAATTTGAGTTTTCCTTTTGGTGCTAAGAGGGCGGTAAATGTCAAATCTGTGGTGGTACAAATCTTTGGACACAATGTCATTTCTCTATAGGAAAAAATCTGTATATATTTATTCATGATATTCTCAGAATACATGGATATTTACTTAGGAAAATCTGAAGTCTTTGACAAATTTAAATGTTTAGGCTGGTGAAAACAGACAGGAGAAGATAAAGGCGTTGAATGAGATAATGGTGGGGAGTTAAAGAAGGTGAGAGTTCTATGAAAGTGTCTTTCATGAAGAATATCCCATACACACCTCAGCAAAATGGAGTTGCAAAAAGAATGAACAAAATGCTGATGGAAAAGGAAAGAAGCATGCTTAATGGTACCGGGTTAGGACAATAATTCTGGGTAGAGGTAGTGGAGACTGCATGTTACTTATTTAACAGATATCCTTCATCAACGTTGGAGGATAAGACTCCACATGAGGTATGGACTGGTAAGAAACCCTCTACATGTGTACATGTTCCAAAGGAGAAAAGGACCAAGTTGGATAATAAATCTAAAAGGTGCATCTTTGTGGATGGGATGGTTAAAGGGGTTAAAGCTTTGGAACCATGCATTCAAAGTGAAGGTTGTGTCGACTGATATGTGGTGCTTAGAGAGGTGAATGTTGTTAAACATAAATTCATACCAAAGAGGAACCACCCACGAGAAGATAGATTTTGAGCTAAGGAGGGTATAGATGAGACTCTACAGGAAGAGGTGGAAGAACCACAAACTGGCTGAAGATGGTTGGAAATAAGGAGCAACAAAAATTATAGTGTCAGTTTCTATTCAGAATTTATATGCTCTGTGTCCAGGCTGTGGGAGGCGGTATACTGGGAAACGATGGAAAGCTTCACGGAAGAGGCCATGGTTGATGTAAGTAGCATCCTTGCAAAAACAAACATGAGATCTAGTCCCATCTGTGCAGTCTGAAGAAGGAAAATGGGTGTTTAAAAAGAAGATGAATGTAGAAGGCAAGGTGGAGAAATAAAAAGCTCGGTTGGTAGCAAAAGGTTATTCCCAGGTGCCGGGAATTGATTTTGGTGATATTTTTTCTCCTGTTGCCAAAGTTACTTATATTAGATTACTTTTATCTGTTGCTGCTGCATTTGATTTTGATATAGAACAGATGGATGTGAAGACAACATTTCTTCATGGGGATCTAGAAGAGGAGATCTACATGAAGAAACCTAAAGGCTTTATGGTGGAGGGTAAGAAAGAACTGGTATGTAGGTTGAAGAAGTCTCTGTATGAGTTAAAATAGTCACCAAGGTTGTGGTATCAAAAATTTGATACCTATATACGGGGACTTGGCTTCACCAGAAGCAAGGAGGATCATTGTGTTTATTTTAAATTAATTGGTGATCGTGTTATTTATTTGTTCTTGTATGTGGATGATATGTTGTTGATTGGAAATGACAAAGAAATTATCCAAGATTTGAAGACCCAACTCTTCTCCAAATTCGACATGAAGGATCTTGGTGCTACAAACTATATTTTGGGAATGGAAATTAAGAGAGATTGGGCAAAGAGGAAGCTCTGGTTAAACTAGAGGAAGTATGTCGAGACTATATTGCAAAGGTTCAATATGTAGGATAGTAAACCGGTGAATGTTCCTATTCCTATAGGTGTAAATCTGTCTGCTGAACAGTGTCCCAAGACACAAGAAGAAGAGGAGGAAATGTCTCGTGTTCCATATGAAAGTGTAGTGGGTAGGCTGATGTATCCAATGGTATTTACTAGACCAAACATTGCACATGCAGTGGGAGTATTGAGCAGGTTTATGTCAAACCCAGGGAAGGAGCATTGGACAGCAGTGAAGCGGGTTTTTAGATATTTACATGGCACTAGTGATTATGGCTTGTGCTACTAGGGAAGACTAGGATTGGAAAGAATGTTGGACATTCATGGTTTTGTTGATGCAGACTGGGCTGGAGATCTGGACCAAAGAAGATCTACAAGTGGGTATGTGTTTAGCCTATTTGGAGGTGCAGTCAGTTGGATGAGTAAAAGATAGTCGGTAGTGGCACTTTCAACTACAGAGGAAGAATACATAGCAGCCACTCATGCAAGCAAGGAAGTAGTTTGGTTACAGAGATTGTGTTCAAGTATGGGGTTGGTATAGAAAGCTATAAGGATAGACTGTGATATCCAAAGTGCAATTTTCTTGGCTAAGAACCCTGCTTATCATTCAAAGACAAAGCACATTGATGTTCAATATCACTTTGTTAGAGATATGGTTGAGGCTAAAAGGGTGTTTCTGATAAAGGTGGACACTTTGAAGAATGTTTCAGATGCATTGACGAAGTCTGTGAGCACTTAAAAGTTTTCTTGGTGTAGAGAAAAAATGGGTGTTGAAGAATTGGCCCAATGACTAAGCTCTCCTGTGGCCCCCTATGGAAATAAAACAACAAGTTGGAGAATGTTGGGTATGTGTTATATTCTTTCCACGACTATCCCCACGTGCTGTACGTTGCGCCAGGCACAACAGGGGGGTTACAGGGGGGGCGACAGCCCCCCCAGTCGGGGTCCGGGGCAGCGCCCCAGAATTTTTTTTTTTGGTGTGCGGTCCCACTCATAGGTGGACCCACACATGTTTTGTGCATGATTTTGCACATGGTTTTGGGGTAGAATGGTTTTCGGCCCCGGGTATTTTGTAGATCCGGTCAAGGGAACTATGGTTATGTTCTAATCCAGGGTTAATGGATTGGGGTTTATGTATGCTTCAACATGTATATATATGTGTTGTAACACTAAAAGGAATATAATGAAAAATCAAGTTGGTCATCCCGATTTGGGATCCAGTGGAAAATCTCTGTGTTTATCTGTTCTTTGTTTTATGCTCTCTCTATTGTCTATTTTCTGTTATAAGATTTGTGTGTAGATAATTTCTATTCAGGGTTAAAACCTACATGCCTAAAGAGAGATAAACTTGACCATGTCAAGACTGTTTTTGAGGATGTCGATAATCTGCACATCCATCCTCTAATGGTGGAGCTTGATTGCTCCTATCTGTGTCATATCACATGTAAGGTGGTACCTAATTTCATCATGCTTGGAATGATCATGGAACACAGGATTCTGTGAAAGGAGAATCACATTCTGTAACATATAACGGTGGTTTCAAGTACGTGATCAAATTGCTCACAGGAGAGCTCTCCCACCCAAATGGCTTCGTAATAAGCCATGCCTCCTATTTTAAATATTTAGTCTCAAAAATGCTCCCATATTTTAGTCCTTGGTTGATTCATGAAATAAAGGTGAATTCTCATATATATAGCACAAAAGGCTGCTAATTATCATCCTTCCAAATCAATAGTTTTGGCAAGGTACTACTGATCACAGTCAACAAGGATATCTTCATGAACATGAGAGCTTCCTGATAAGAATCTTCTCCATTTTATCTGGGAATAATTACATTAAAGCTAAGATTGAGAGGATATTTGTATGTAAACAAATATTTTATATAGTTTTAAACTGACCATAGCTCCCTCTAAAGATTAAAAAGGTATCCTAGCCCAAAACATAACCATTGTGCTATATTTAACCTGCCACTAATACATAGTCATCCAATCATCCGACTTCTGAATATCAACGTCTTATGACATGGTATTTCTATTGAAAAATTCATCAAGAAATAATTCTTGACAAGACATTCTGCCAGGGACTCCATAGCTCCGTCTGGACTCCACAGCTCCTTCTGAAGATTTACTTCAGTTGATCATCTAGCTTTCATCAATAAGACTTTATCATGTTGCAACTGTGTCAGTAAACTTGACTTGGAAATTTTTCTCACATGCTCAGATCATTGAACAATGAATTTAAACAATAGTGTATTCCACTGACAGGCCTTAATAGCAGAATCATACCTTGATATCATAAGTACTTCTTACTGTATGAAGATACAAAGAGACGTGCTCTAAGTTTCATATATTTTTTTGTTTTGTCTTGGAGTGATCTGCATTGTTCCTTTTCAATTGAGTGCTATAAATTTGATTAATTCAAGGTGTCTTAGAGCTATCCCTTATTAGCATTGTTCTTAACATATTTTTCCACTCTCTAGATAGATCAGAGAGAGCCCAAGCAATGCATATATTAAATCAAGATGAGCCAATTTACAACCACAAATTTAAACTCTAGACCTTGTTATCATACGCCAGTTTCATGAAGTCATCAATATTCTTGGAATGTATATATATATATATATATATATATATATATATCACTGTTGGTGTACTAGAAAAATAATGTGGTAATGAAACTCCTTGACCATACACCTTAAATTGTTGAGAAAATAAATTGACTTCTACCCTCAAGATTCTCATACTTGCCATTGGTTGAGAAAATGAAAAACTTACTGTAGCCATATATATTGCAATACATTTTGACTTATTTCACAAGCTAATGGAGGGTCCAAACAAACTTCTGATGTACAATGTGCAAGAGAAGATATCTCTGTTATAAAGGAGGTATGATCATAAAAAATCTTTAGATGTCCACAATTTTGTACATCTCTAGGACTGTTTCTTTCAAAGATGCTACTATAGGGCTTCAATATTACTGCATAGAAGACATTTTTTTTCTCAAAACTGAAAGAGGATTAATGTCATTCTCATCTCTCTTCAATTGGATATGCTGAAGATAAGTACTTTTAAGACTGATATGAAATGTTGAACCTTTATTTCTGATGAAGAAACCTTTACTCTTCCTTTTAAGCAGTTGCTGATTATGAATCCCTACTGCAGGATGAAGAGAAAGCCTTCCTAAGCCTATTCCTACTGTAAGAGATTCATACTTGATGAAGTAGGAATTGTGATAAAAAATGATGAAATTCTTTATTGTTGGATTGCTCTTATATTACAAGAATTCAGCGGCTGTTTTGAAGAGAATGCCACTGGGTATAGATTTAAAGTCTACTTCTCATATTTTCTCATATTTAATAAAACATATTTAGGAGACATGGCAACTTCATCAATCTAGAGGTAGGCTTGGCTCCAAATAACACTATATATAAATGTCTCCTAAATATGTTTTATTCTGGAGAACAACGATTAGTTCCAAAGAACACTATATATAAATGTTTGATGCTAGCATCAACTAGTAAGTGCTGGATGTTTCGATTTTCTCACAAGAGTCGGTCCTTAGAGATGGACATAGAAGTGATTAGATAACTTCTCCTCTGGAAATAAAGGACATCCATACTTTGAATCATTGTTTTAAGAATGATGAAAATTGAACTTCCTTGACATATCTTAGATCAAGCGGATGTATGAATAATATTAGGTCACCAGTGTTTCGAGAAAATATCATAGGCATACTCGGGAAGAATTCACTAATTCAAGTGTTGATTTTCAGCTTCGAACAAGTCCGCAGAGATTATGCTTCTCTTAATATTTCCAGATCCAAAACAAATGCTACATTTCTATGGAAATACTTTGCAAAAATCATGATTAATAATCATTATAATGTACATACCATTCCTTGTGATGAAACCTTACAAAGTGACCTTCTTTCCTTGCCCAGTTACATATGTAATATTTGTATTTGGACACTCTTTCCAACCCTCTAATTCTTCATAAAAACCACATGTCTTAATCCTCATTTGTGGCTACTACTTTATGCCTATTTCATTCATTACTAAATTCGGGTTGCATTTTTTCTTTTGATAGGAGCCCTGAAAGAAATTTTAGTTCTGACTCAGTCTTCTTACAGGTCTCAACTTCAAAACAATTTTTTATCGTAGGTAATACAGAGATAAATGTTGACCTTGTGTGATACTTGAAAAAAAAGATCTAACCTTCACATCATTACAGCTGCAGGCTACGATAATTAAGTAACATTTATTCTAAACCTTCAAATTTCTAGAGGAAGGAGATCACAGAGACTTGTAGACAAAATTCTAAGTGATTGATCTTTCTCTCTCTTGGGATTGTCCTCACCTGAGCTCTGATACCATGTTAATATAGGTTAACATGATATTTTCTTAGGATAATTACTTTAATGCGCCCAATATTAATTCCATTTATATCAAAAAAAATCACATAACTATTATCCACTGACAGTAATTATCGAAAAATCATAAGAAATCATATGCGGAAGACAAGCCAAGACGAGAAAACACTAAAATTGGCCCAATTCAGGGAAAAACCCCAAGATAGGGAAAAACTTTATCAATTCTTCTTATTATAGTATCAAATATTCTGCAGACAGAGAGAGAGAGAGAACAATGATAGAGTCAAAGTTGACTTGCTAGAAATGCCACTTGTCCAAATCACAAATAAGTAACCCATAAAATCTTATGTTGTGTCTTCAATTGTAAAAAACCCTTGCCTTAATCAGTGATCTTATAAATTAAAACAAAGTAATCCTTGAAAGGATAATCAGACCAGATTATTTGTGCGGCCTTCACTGTTGATGATGATGGATCTAGTTTGATGAGGATTTCTGTCCTGGTTAGGGCACATATTCCAACATTGAAATAATCTTCGTCCAACATGCTCTTAATAGACATGACAACATCTCAATCAAGCTTCTCAACCACCATAAAACATAGAGCGGAACCCAGAAGATTCTAATGCATGACTGTGGTTAACAAGAAGAGGATAATGTTGCCTCAAATGATCCAGATTAGGCTTCCAAAAATATCGAACTTCTTCCTGTAGAACTCATCTTGCTAAAGGAGGGTTTCATAAAAATACATGCCTTAACACCTGTGGCTATAATCTTTAGACCTAAAGGAGATAAAATGCCCAAAAAAAATCATAAATATTCCCTAAACAAACATGTCCTCCATCCTGTGGAACTTGACCCTTAGAGATGACTAAATATAACCCAAAATTGCCTCCATCTCCTTGGTTGGAAATCACCTTCTCCTGTAGCTACTCCAGAGATGAGAATAATGAGAATTGATGAGCCAAGGATAGGTTATTTATATCCTTCTTGGGTAGGCCGACTTGATTTCTCGTGGAGTGAAATTCAAATTTTCAAATTTCAAATTTTCCCACCTAAATAAGGTTATGCCTTATGCAATTTCATTTGAGTTAATGAATACTTTTCCTTTTCCAAATTAGACAATTTGGTCATCTTGAGAAGAGGAATTCAGTGAGATTATTATCTCCATGAACTGAGAAGACCATAGTGGAATTTGGCCCTAGTTTCCAATTTTAACAGTTTCTCTTAGCTGACATCCTTCTGATATTGTTGTATTTAGCTTTTGTTTATAATTTTTTGTTTTGTTTGATGTTGTTTAATTTAGATTTTTGTTGGGTTGTTTATTTTCGTATTATTGACTAAGTTTTATATGAAAACTAGCATCTACAAATTTGGCTCAAAATGTAAGTTCCACCATCCAAAAGATAGGTTGGCAACCTTAAAATCAGAGGAGAATGTTGATGGAAGTGAGGAACTCAAGTTAGTCTTTATTTTCATCCAATATTTTTTTTCTTCCATTTAATATTATATGTAATCAGTCCTTAAATTTATATGCTCTTGCCTTTGCAGGTCGAACCTACTATTGTTTCACTACAAGAGAGGCTTGGTGAGCTTGAGTGCTTTGGAAGATACTCAGTGATGAATTTTGTGATTTCATGTTCTACAGTTGTTTCTAATAGGATTATACTTTTTCTTTTGGAACTCTTGGTTTATTGAATTTCTTGTTGTGGATCTCAGTTTTTTGTCAAGAGAATTATTTTAAATTATGGTGCCAAGTGTAAGTTTGATCTTCCAAAGTACAAAGGGGAATATTTAAAAATATTAGAGAACAAAGGGGATGGGGATGCTACTGTAACTATAGGAACATAGGAACAAGGGGTTTCTAGAGTTGTAAAAGGGAAAACAATGTTCACACCTATAAAGCTTGCTATCATACACAATTCCAAGGGCTTACCAATTGGACCTATGAGTATCTGTTTGGATTTATCCATTGCTTAATGTATGGATAAAGCAGTCTGTCATTGGTAATTTTGAATTAAATTTTTGTCATTTCAAAGTCACCTTGAGTTACTGTGTTATATGGTTATTAGTCTTGTCTAGATCTCTCCAATGATGTAAACCTAGGTTGGACTTACCTTATGTGTTCTGCTTGATGTAATTCATTGGAATATGGCTGGCTTCATTGCCTTCTGTGTCTATACTTGTGGTTTTGTATTGATATTGTTTGGGCTTTATGTTAGTGTTTTTCACTTCTGAGAATTATTTATTTATTTATTTTCTCTAATTATTGTGGATCCTATGATTTTGAAGGGTGAGATAGATTTCCCATTTTATGTCAAAACAGGGAGGTAATTTTACAATGTGATGCCTTTATTTTATCAAATCATGAAAGGAATTATAAAATTCTTATTCATGTCATTATATATGTATGAGTAAATGGTCTGATAATATTATTGTAGTGTTAGTTTAAAACAAACATATGTTTTATTGAAATCTTACTGGTTGATTAACATATTTTTTTTTATACAAAGTTTACTCATTGATTTTACCTGTGGTTTAATCTTTTGTGTAGCTCAAAATTGGGATCAAATTGAAGATAAAATCATCCTGATAGGATATGTAAGTTTTAGCTTGATTAGAGAAGTATGGATGCTGTATTTTGTTAAAATTTCCCATTGCCATATTTTGCAACCTTGAAATAACTAATATAACTAATCAATTTTGATTTCATGACACAATAGTAAATATGCCACCAGTTGGTATGCCATTTTATGCCAATAATCAACCTTTAGTTGGTTATTCAGGCATAAGTTGGAGCCTCCTTTATATTTTAAAGTAATTTTTCTATAGTGTTTTTTTATTTTTTATCAAAATCTCTAATGCTAACATTGAGCTCTTCTTTAGTTAATTTGTTTTGGTTAATTAAATATACTCTAGCACCATCTTTTCTCGAGTGTATTCTACTGATCCGTTGAATATTATTCATAGAATCATATGTTATCATATGCTTCCCCAACATAGTTTAGGAGCTCATATCCCTCCACAGAGGCCTAGAGAGCTAGAATTTATAGTGAGTAATTTATTATTCAATGTTTACCTTGTTCATATATACATTTATTTGTGCAAAGATGTTTCATATAGCTACTTTCCCCTTGTGATGATTTAGGGACATGGTTTTTCTCTATAGGGGAGCCTAGAGCATTGGAAAAAATTATCTTTGGCTAGGAATGCATGTCTGAAGAGTGATTAAATGTATGTTACTACTGTTTTCTTATGAAAGTGTGCTTGGTTGTCTGTAGTGTTGCTATATTGTGTTTTCTGGTTGAAGGTTTCTAGTCACAATGTCATATTCAAAATAATTCAAAAGGCCAATTATATCATATCTAGGTGGACAGGACCAATATAGATTAATGGGCCTGTAACTCCTCTCAGGGAGGGTGTTCCACCTTAGAGTGTGTACAAATATTGTACAAATACATTGTTTGATCAAGAGATAAGTGCTCTCTTATGCCCAATTCTTTAGTTGCACATGTTTTTTTCATGATCTTCCCTTCTCTTTGTGTGTTTTGTGTTTTTTGTTGATTTCAAGTGTGTTGTTGGTTCTATTTTATCCTTTTTTATCTCTCATGATATTAACACTTAGATACATTTTATTTGTAGGGAATTCTGACAGGAAACACAACTTGATTATCATCTAGAATTCAACTGTGTTGGATTGCCTAAAAACTAGCCACTAAGTATCAGCCAGCTTGTTAGCCATTCAAATCTGAAATTCATTTTTCCTTAGCATTAGTAGGTGCATAAATGTTACCAAGGTTGAACATTCAACTCTGTAATGGGTTTTTTCCCCACACCACAACTGAAGCAAGGCTAGTAGAAACAAAAGTGATAGTCTTCCTCTTGGCATCCATATGACTAGAAACAATATGACCAAATTGGAAATAGAATTTAGGACCATTTGAAGTAAAAAGATAGTTAACTTTTGAAATCACAAAATATGTAAACTAGGGATCATAATTCTAATGTTATGAACTATGAATTCTATACAGGTGTGCTTACCTTCTTGACATTCATGAGGTCATTATCATTGTGGATTGGCAGTGATGTAGTCCATATTATATTACCTTGTAAGGTTTCGGTGAAGCCATGCCTTTAAGCCTATAAATTTGTATCTAATTGCCCATATTAGGAGCCTTGGGTCATTTCAAATATTTCCCATTTGCTGAAATTGCAGGCTTGCCAACAATTGACACTATTATAGTGCCCACTTTATTTATTTAAGAGTTCTGCTTCTTTCAAGTGACATGAACCCACCTTTGTTATTACCTTGAGAGACGTTTTGAGCTTGGTGCAAAGGAGTAGAATCAATAGAGTAGTTGGGGCATTAGGTCTTAAACATTATGGGGCAATCCTGAATTATATGTCCAATTATTTGGCACCTGAAATAGGGATTTTGGAGGTTGATGTACCTCATTGGATGTTTAATAACTTTTTCCCCAACCCTAATTTAGAGAACTTCCTTCAAATAATTTGATGGATAACACCACAATAGGCACGTAAATGCTATCTAGAAAGCCTTGAAACTGCATACGCAGGTTGGGTTATTCGACCCACTTAGAACAACATGGTTGGGCAGATTATTTGGGCGAGAAACACTCATATATGAAGATAACACCACTGAAGCAAGGCTATTTATTTACCAGTCAAACTAAACTCTTTCATATTCCTTATTTGACGATCAGTTATAGTTTGAGTTATGTGGAATAGAATCGCCAACAATGGAGGAGATTTTTTCAAGTGACTAGTTCAGTCCAATTTATATGTAGTAATTTGTTTTTTTTACCAAGGCATTCATAGTTGGGCCACATGGCATCAGTGTTAAAGTTTCCAGAAGAATGGAAAATGAAAATTAATGCAAAACAAAATTTTCATCTCTTTGACAAGAGTTTTGTTGAATCTCAACCATGTGAATTTTTATTCTTATGGATGTTATGAAATAGAGTATAAGACAACAGTGGAAAAGATACAACATTTCATTTTCTGATAGCCCTATGCAATCCATGGAGAAAAGATACCAAACTATCTGGATAAGTTTCATCCCTTTAGGGCAACTTATCCCGTATAAACTAGATCTGATTATTCACTCTTGTAGCTGTTATAACAGCAGTGAAACAACAAATATAGCAGCCACAAACCAACCCTTGGATTCTTCAATTGTAATGTCAACTCATTCAACAAATAGAGTTTTAAATAATAATAAATGAAGAACATATATGTCTGAAAATCAAATCTGGAAATTGCATAATTTTTGGATAGTTGAAAATTTGTAGGTTGGGTTATTCAACCCACTCAGAACAACTTTTATAGCATAATTTATCACCATTTTATACTTGATAGCTTATTCATTGGCCTTTGGTACCCCTTCCATTCAGACTTGGTCATGTTTCTCAAAAAATAGTTTCTCAAAACCCATACGTGACTCTGCCGAGACTTTTCCGCATATACACACGAGTCCATACATAGAGAACTATGTATGCTATTTTAAACATTAAATA
>JAXQQM020085191.1:0-26738 GCA_034641835.2 Pinus albicaulis | reverse complement strand
CCCTTATTGTTATTGTTGTACCCATGTAACCCAAATATTTTTATTTTCATGCCTTTACATTATTATTGTTAGGTCGGCTAAGATTATATTGTGACCCCATGGAATCCTATATATAGAAGGAGGTTTTGTCATTTGTATCATCCAATAATTGTTCATTTATGTAATGTATGTAGAAATTTGAATAAATGATATATTATTCACCGAGATTCTCCTGATCACACACTATTTTAGCTTCATGCATAATACCGAATCTCTTCTACCATTGATCATCACATGTGGAAATAAAATCAATTGCATGCACACATTAAAACCACAAACAATCACACATATGAACACAGTATTTAATGGGAAAGCTTAAAGTTGAAAACCCCAACTATCTGTATATTATATGTCATGGAGATCATGTAACAATCATAGTACAAAGCTCCTCACAAGCTCGCATGCACACCCTCAATTGCTACACACTATCAAGCTAGATCTAGCAAAACACATGCTCCAATCTTTTGCCACTTGATAGCCAGCCTCTATTGCGTAATCAATGCTATGGAATGGCTTCATTAAATAGATAAACCACCTGGCTTGTACTGCGCAATCCTCATGGGCTTCTCCACCTATCTGTGTGTTGCAAATAGCAACTGTATAGTCACAACTAATAGTTAACCTGCTCTTTCACCTATTTCTGCACTGGTCTCCACTGAAAATGTCCATGCACTGAAGTTAACTGATGCATTCTTTAGTTGATTAATGAGTTTATAATTATTGAATTAATTAATAATTAATTCACACCACTCTCACTAATTGTATCAATTAGTTAAACTAGATACAAATAGCTCAACTATGTTTAGATTAGTTAAACTGAATACAACTCCACTAACTTCCTCAATCAACTCCACCAAACCATGAGTTCTAACTGAAGTCTTCGTGCAATAGCTCCACTTAACCCCTAGGAATAGCGTGATTCCTTCTGTCAGCTCCTGTGCCACATCTGTGCACTTAACTGAAGTGCTCCAAGAGAATAAGATAATGTTTAGAGTCCAAATATTATTAAGAGCTAATAATATTCGACATATCTATTTTTAGACTGGAAATCTAAAAATAGATTCCACCCAAGATGTCTAAAAATAGAAGTCCATCTATTTTTCCAACTTGACCAACCATCCACAAATAGCATCCTGCAACTCATAGAATATGATCGACATGTCTAAAAATAGACTTTCTGCCAAAAATAGCCTGCGGGCCCACTTAGTGAAGGCGACTTCTTTCCACTAAGCTCATCATCTTGTTGTAATCTCAACACTCCCTCTCAACAAGATAAGGATTATCTTCCACCCCTATCCTGCCTCTGTGGTATTCGAATTTTCTCCTGGTGAGCGCCTTCGTCAAGATATCAGCATCCTGATCCTCCGTGGGAATGTATGAAAGTAACATGATCTTCCGCTGCACACAATCTCTGATATGATGATACCAGATGTCAATGTGTTTATATCTATCATGAAATACTGGATTAAACGAGAGTTTGATGCAACTCTGATTATCACAATAAATCACAGTAGGCTCTAAGTGTGAACCGAACAACCCGACCAGGATCTTCCTCATCCATATAGCCTCGCATGCAGCCAAAATTGCTGCCATATACTCGGCCTCTGCTAAACTGAGTGCCACGGATCTCTGCTTCCTGCTGTACCAAGAAACCACTGTTGACCCGATACTGAAAATCCCTCCAGATGTGCTCTTTCTATCCGTTGGGCTCCCTGCCCAATCTGCATCCGTGAAGCCACATAGCCTCACCTCATCCGACTGTCTGTACCACAATCCATATCCCGATGTGCCTCTGAGATATCTCAATACATGCTTCCCCACCTTCCAAAAGAGCTTGGTAGGCTTAACCATAGCTTGTGAAAGCCGGTTAACTGCATAGCATATTTCGGGTCATGTATTGACCAGATACATAAGCGACCCCGTTAAGTCCCGATATAATAGTGGTAGCCCCCCTTATTGTTATTATTGTACCCCTATAACCCCCATATTGTTATTATTGTGCCCTTACATTATTATTATATAGGTCGGCTAGGATTCAATTGTGGCCCCAATTAGGATTATATTGTGGGCCCATGGACTCCTATATATAGAAGGAGGTTTTGGTCATTTGTATCATCCAAGAAATGTTCATTTATGTAATGTATCGGAGGTTGCCCCTTCGAAGTGGCTTATTTCTAAGGCGTTGATATCTCTTTTTTTCTATTTTTGGAGCTGGTTTCATAACATTTGGTATAAGAGCTTTGGATTCTAGGGTTTCACTGCTCTAAACAGGTCATCGTGGCATTTTCGCAATAACTTTTTTTCTACAAAGGTTCAGAAGTTGAAATTTTTACAACGCGAAGCCGAAATCCTGAGGAACCACCTGTAAAAATTTCAGATCTTGGTTCGCAATATTTTCGGGGATATGATCTGGGGAAGTCGTGTCTTTTTTCGTGCTCCTAAAATCGTGTCATCGTGGAATTTGCGCTATAAAGTTTTTTTTCTATCAAGGTTCGTAATCTGAAATTCATATGGTGCGAAGCTGAAATCCTAAGGAAATTCGTCAAAAACTTTCAGAGCTTGGTCTACAATATTTTTGGAGATATGATCCGCGGAAGGTAGTGCTTTTTCAGCTCCTAAATTTCCATTCATTCAAAGAGGTGATCGTGGGAAAAGTTCAATAACTCTCTCTCTCGGGGATTGATTGGAGTTCGTAAAATTGGTCGCAAGTAAATGGACTTAGTTTCTTGGCTATCAATTTCAGAGACAAAGGAAAAAACAGTGACACGTGGAAAGTCGTACAAGTTCGCTCTACTGAACCAGTCCAAAATTAGGTCATTGTGGGAGATTGGACACAACTTTGTCTTGGAGAATCCAAATCAGGTCAGACCTATGGCATTCGAAAGAGAATTTAGAGGGCTACTTCAGTGCTGAATTTCAGATATAGAAGAGCCACAATCACAAAGATAATACAATTTCAATATCGAGCTCTTCAAAATCAAGTAAAAGGTGTGTAATTTGTTTCCGAATTGCATAAGTCTTGTTTGAAGAATCAAGTTGAATTGATTGCAAGGGAATATTGTAGAATATATATTAGTATTGGATTATAAAATGGCCCCAAAAAATAATTCAACACCCATTAAGCCTTTGGAAAGCTCTACTATGACTCATGAAGTAAGAAATTTGGCAAAGATGAGATATCAAAATTACTAAGACCAAGTGCAAGGAAGTTTCGATCTTACGAAGAGCAATTGAAGATGAAATAGATGGTTTAAAAGGTAAATGGAGGTTGTTGATTTATTTGAAGGATCAAATAATAGCAAATATGGATGATAAATTAGTGGAAGATCACATCAAGCATCAACAACAAATTCTCCAACTCTCAAAGGATAACCTAACTTTGGTGCAGAATCTAATGAAATAACAAGAAGATCAACATCACATCGAAATAAGTTCTTAAGCAGTCATAAAACAAGAACTCGACAAGTACGATCAATTTTAGAGTATCTCAACAAGTTGAAGAACTTTCCTGTAGAATATTCCACATGGGAGGATGAGAATTTTGTACAGAACCATCAAGAAATAATCAAGCGTTGATGACAACTCTTGTTTGAAGGAGAGGAGCATGTTAGGTCCCTATAATATTAGTGTATCCCCTTATTATTATTGTTAGTATGGCCCCCTTATTTTTATTTTTTTTCCCATGTAGTCCCCATATTGTTATTATTGTGCCCTTAAATTATTATTGTTAGGTCGGCTAGGATTACATTGTGGCCCACTAGGATTACATTATGGCCCCATGGACTCCTGTATATAGAAAGGAGGTTTTGTAAATTGTATCATCCAAGAATTGTTCATTTATGTAATGTATTGGAGGTTGCCCTCTCGAAGTGGCTTATTTCTAAGGTGTTGATATCTCTTTTCTTCTCTTTTTGAGTTGGTTACACAACACCCCACCAACTGTCGATAAACAGTGGCATCCCCTACCTCCACCGAAGTAGCATCCTCCCTCCTCCATCCACCAGGAAGAGGAGTGTCAACAGGCTTGCAGCCATGCATGTTGAACTTCTCTAGTATCTCCCGGGCATACTTGCCTTGAGAAACAAACATTCCATCACTGCGCTGCCAAATTTCCAATCCCAGGAAATAGTGAAGGAGGCCCAAGTCCTTCATCTCAAACTCCTTTGCAAGATCATCCTTGCATGAGTGTATCAACAGTTCATCACCCGTAAAAATCAAATCATCTACATAAAGTACAATGATCAGCAAATTACCCTCCACCACAATCTGGTATAGGTTCAGATCCGCCTCACTCTTGGAGAATCCAAGTCCGGTGAAATAACTATCTATTCGTGTGTACCAAGCACGAGGTGCTTGTTTCAACCCATACAGTGCTCTCTTGAGCCTGCACACATGCGAATTCTTCTAAAGATCTCAAAACCTTCAGGCTGCTCTATGTACACCTCCTCCTCAATCACCTTGTTGAGGAACGCAGTCTTCACATCCATCTGATGAATGTGCCACCCCATTTGCGCTGAGAGAGCAAGAATCATCCGTATGGAAGAATACCTTGCAACAAGTGCAAAGGTCTCCTCATAATCGATCCCCTCAATCTGTGAGAAGCCCCGAGCAACAAATATTGCCTTGTAATTCTCCACACTCCCGTCAGCTGCCTGCTTCAATTTGTAGATCCATCTCGAACCCACCACTAATTTCCCTTCCGGCCTTGGGACAATCTCCCATGCACTATTTCTGACAATCGAATCATACTCTTCCACCATGGCATCTACCCATGCGGGATCCTCCACAACGTCCTCGAAAGAGGATGGCTCCGTCACGATACACTTGCTCATAAGAGCCATGTATCCAGTATATTGTTCAGGTGACTGTCTCTATCTGTGCTGTGATGTAGGTGCTCCTACAACCTTCTCTGCATCTTGAGCCAGTCGCTCAGCTTCTGTAGTGCGCTTTCGCCCTCTAATGGTTGATGCTACTTGAGTGGTCTCTTCCACTCCATGAACCTTATATTTTGGATGATCCACATCCTGAGACTCATCCTTAGGAACTAATAGCTCCTCATCTACATGCAAGTGTGGCTCCCTCTCAAGCGAACACTTCATGGCTTTCTCCTCATGAAATTTGATATCTCGTCGCACAATGCCTTGCGACTATATGGAAAAATACACACGATAGTTGTGGGGTGTATCGCTGTACCCCACAACATTCCAACCTCCGTAGTTGGCTCTAGCTTCTTCCCCGGCATCCTTCGTCACATGCATGTAGACAGGTGAACCAAAAATCCTCAAATGGGAAATATCAGGTCTCTTACCAGAAAACGCCTCCTCTGGTGTACTCATGCCAAGTATCTTGTGAGGACAACATTTCTGCACATATACTGCAGTATTGCATGCCTCCACCCACAAGTGAAGGGGTAGGCCTTGGTCATGCAACATCGCTCATGCAACACCCACAATCGTTCTGTTCTTCCGCTCAGCAACCCCGTTCTACTGTGGGTTATGGGGTACGATGAGCTCTCTCCGAATCCCTTCTGTGCTACAAAAGTCCTTGAATTCAGCAGAGATGAATTCAACACCATTGTTGCTCCTAAGAGCCTTCACATGCTTCCCCGATTCCTTCTCAACGAGCGGCTTGAACTCACATAACTTTGAGTATGTCTCGCTCTTCTTCTGCATGAAGAAGATCCAACACTTCCGAGAGAAATCATCAACAAAGATCACATAGTACTTGTGCTTTTCTATCGAAGCTACTGAGAAAGGTCCACACATGTCTGTGTGAACTCTCTCAAGGATCGTCGTGGCACGACTATCCTTCTCGTGAAAGGTGGCTTTCAAAAATTTTCCCAAGGTACACCCCTTGCACTGATTTGACTGCACAAGAGTGCCCTTAGGAAGCCCAGTAGAAATCTGCTGCAGTATCTTCAAAGCTCCATGGTGAAGGTGGCCCAATCTCCGGTGCCACAGCTCGCCATCATCCCACCACCACTCGCTCTCGCCTTGCCTGCCATTGCTGCGCAGCCATTTACCTGCAATTGATAAAGGTTCTTAACTCGAACCCCTATCCTTCAAGTCTCACTAGTTGCCTTACTGCGCAGGAAAGCCTTTCCCTTGCTAAAGACAACATCATATCCCTTGTCTTCTAACATCTCCACAGAGATAATATTGTTCTTCAATCCGGGAACATGCATCACTTCCTTCAATAAGAAGGGTTTACCAGACTCCCTCTCAAAGGAAATGGTACCGATACCGGTTGCACTGTATCTACCATCATCACCCATCTCGATGTGCACTCCAAGATATTTCTCATCTAGATCAGTAAACAAATCTCGATCTCCTGTCATGTGAAAAGACGCACCACTGTCAAGAAACCACACTGAACCTGTCACACTTGAGACCAAGCATGCGATCAGCGAAAAATCCAACTCAAACTGCGAGGTTAAGGCCTCTCCAACTGCAGATCCAACACCCTGCTTATTTTTCTTCTTCTGTGGACAACTAGTGGCGTAATGTCCGTGTTGGTAATAGTGAAAGCACTTCACCTTGGACATGTCCTGCTTCTTTCCTTTCGCACCGGATTGAGAAGCTTTCTTGCTCTTCCCCTTCTTTGCTTTGGCAGTCAAAGCGCAATTCTCTTCATCAGAGTTCTTTGATGAAGATTCGTCCCTGGTACTTCGCCTTATCTCCTCTTGCACAAGATCCAACCAAAGTCGCTCCCATCCTGGCAATTTATCCCGACCATTGACAGAGTCCTGATAGGAGTGCCAACTCTTTGGAAGCCCAAGGAGAGCCAAGCTCACGAAGTCCTCATCATCAATAGTCACCCCCACACTTCCCAGCTCATCCCTGCATTGGATGAACTTTGTGAGGTACTTGGGCATACTGTCGCCTTTCTCCATCTTTATGTTTTTGAGTCTAACTTCCTCTGGTTGCTCTTGCTTTGGAATAAATCTGTCAAAGCTTTCCACATCAAGAATGGAGAAGCCTTACCATGAAGGCTGGACACTATGTGATCTTTCACACCTTCCAACAGAATCCTTTGACACTTTTCTGTCTTCTTTTGCCATGCGTCAAGTACGGAAAAATCACTAGAAGTAGGCTTTGGAATTTCTGCATCTATGACCTCCTTCAACCCATTGTCATCTAGCACCACCTCCATCCTGTCCTTCCATGCAATATAATTCGAGCTGCCCTCACGGGCATACTCCAATCGTAATCCGTTGAAAGTCATCTCAACTTCGACACCAAGAAAACACTGCTGCAAATTCGAATTCCACCAGCACAAAACTCAACCGCTTCAATGTTTTTGCAATTGCTCCAATGATCAATATCGCTCTGATACCATGTAGAAATTTGAATAACTGATATATTATTCACCGAGATTCTCCTGATCACACACTATTTTAGCTTCATGCATAATACAAAATCTCTTCTACCATTGATCATCACATGCAGAAATAAAATCAATTGCATGCACACATTAAAACCACAAACAATCACACATATGAACATAGTATTTAATGGGAAAGCTTGAAGATGAAAACCCAAACTATCTGTATATTATATGTCATGGAGATCATGTAACAATCATAGTACAAAATCTCCTCACAAGCTCTCATGCACACCCTCAATTTCTACACACTATTAAGCTAGATCTAGCAAAACACATGCTCCAATATTTTGCCACTTGATAGCCAGCCTCTATTGCATAATCAATGCTATGGAATGGCTTCATTAAATAGATAAAACACCTGGCTTGTACTGCGCAATACTCATGGGATTCTCCACCTATCTGTGTGTTGCAAATAGCAACTGTATAGTCACAACTGATAGTTAACCTACTCTTTCACCTATTTCTGCACTGGTCTCCACTGAAACTGTCCATGCACTGAAGTTAACTGATGCATTCTTTAATTGATTAATGAGTTTATAATTAATGAATTAGTTAATAATTAATTCACACCACTCTCACTAATTGTATCAATTAGTTAAACTAGATACAAATAGCTCAACTATGTTTAGATTAGTTAAATTGAATACAACTCCACTAACTTCCTCAATCAACTCCACCAAACTCTGTCACATGAGTTCTAACTGAAGTATCCATGCAATAGCTCCACATAACCCTTAGGAATAGCGTAATTCCTTCTGTCAGCTCCTGTGCCACATCTGTGCACTTAACTGAAGTGCTCCAAGAGAATAAGATAATGTTTAGAGTCCAAATATTATTAAGAGCTAATAATATTCGACATATCTATTTTTAGACTGGAAATCTAAAAATAGATTCCGCCCAGTATGTCTAAAAATAGAAATCCATCTATTTTTTCCAACTTGACCAACCATCCACAAATAGTATCTTGCAACTCATAGAACATGATCCATATGTCTAAAAATAGACATAGTCTAAAAATAGACTTTGTGCCAAAAATAGCCTGCGAGCCCACTTAGTGAAGGCGACTCTTTTCACTAAGCTCATCATCTTGTTGCAATCTCAACAATGTAAAGGAGGTTTCCCCCTAGAAGTGGCTTATTTCTAAGGCATTGATCTTTTTTATTCTATTTTTGGAGCTGGTTTCATAACATGTGCCCATTGAGTCTATTTTTAACCTCGTATCTAAAATGGATCATCCTGAAATATTACTCTCGAGGTGTTTTTATAACCTATCCATTTTTCATTTTTCAATCCCCAACGAGCCTCTTTATCTCTTGTCGTAGTTAAATTTTGATGGTGAGTGTTATCACTAGAAAATCAGACAACCAAAAGACATCATGAAATTTCAGGAAGAAGGATTTAAAGGGCTAAGAAACAAGAGAATCTGGAAAATTTAACTTTCTCTAAGGTCAAGAGGAAAAAGTTTCAAATTGCTCACAAAAGACACAGGAAAAGTGAGACCCGCGCACATTTTTCTTCGATAGAAGAGAAAGTCCATGTGGCTTTCCATCAATAAGTTATGCAGTCCTGAGTATGGAAAAGGGTCACTATTCGAGACCACTTTGCACACTTCAGGAAGAATATTCTCCACTTGAGGCCACCCAAGGACATCCGCTTAGAGCCACCTTTAGACCTCAAGTGAGCACACAATGGAATCAACCACAACGCTTGGGCCACTAACCAAAATTGTACTAAGAGAGGGAAGAAGATTTGAATTTTTCCTATAAAATGCCACCATGAGAAGAAAAAATAGAGAACACGTTGTTATGTTGGCCAAATATCCCATGAGAAAACCAACAGTGTGTTGTCCAAGCAGCAATAGAGTGAATGGATTTAGTTGTTGGCCATCCAACACCTCAATCCATAAGGATAAGTTCACCAAGTGTCTGTCATCCAATCTCTCATTTGAGGAGAAGAGAGGGGCCTACAGACCAGCTCAAGGAGAAAGCCCTCCCTGTTTTGGGTATTAGAGCTCAATATCTCTAAGGACTCATTGCAAGTGTGTAACGTTCTACCGTGTCTTTACTAATAGCGGCTAATACGAGGGGATTAGTTATCCATTCATATTATTATATCGTTTGACTCGATTGAGCTTGTGTTTATGTTTTATTGTTGTTTTGTTTCATCTTCTTGTTTTTAGCATGATATGTTCCATAAACTAGCCTTTCTACATGTTAGTATGTTTCCAGTAGCCATCTAACAACTTTTTTTTCCTTGTGACCATTGCTTGTACGTTAGAAATCACTCCTATTAAGCAGTGATGTTTTAGTACACTTGTGCACTAAACACACCAACACAAGATTGACGACTCCACTTATTTTTCCTCTTAAGCTACGTGGTTGTGTTTTTGCAAAACCTCTTTTATGCTCAGGATTGTTGCAAGAGCAGCTCTCCTCCTCCTCAACTTCTCTTATTCACCCTCTATGAAGAGATTCAGCTAAGGAGAAGCGGAATTTTTTTGTGCAAGAAAACCACACGTGTTCAACACAGATAGACACGTCAGTTCGCGCACATTCAGTCTGGACACATGCGGAGATTGCGTGCCTGTGTAGAGAAATTCCGCGTGGAAACCAATGAAACATTTTTTCACTACTTTTCTTCATTTTTTGCAAGTGTAAAGTGACTAGTAGCCCAGAATAAATTTTCTAGCACTATGTTTTGGAGTCCTCTGACTGTTAGGACATGTTTTTAGCTACACTTTAGTTTAGCTATTTTCATAGTTCTAATGTTTATATTATTGTCACAAATTCACATAGTTTAATTAGGAGGCAAGTATGTGGCTAAAATACACCCATGCTATCTGAATGAACTTATTTAGTGATAATAGACACAAAACACGTAGGTAATTAGCAAAGAGTAAAGTGGCTCATATCCATGCATGCTTATCTAGTTTCCATTTTCTTTTTCCAAATTTTTGCATTAAGTTTAGTTTAAATTTTGCATTAAGAACCAGGACAAGGATCAAGTTATCTAAGAAGGAAAATAATCTCTGCTACCCTTGCACCTCTTGGTGACCCTGGGCATGCATATGAGCACTCTCTTTTTATAGTTTTCCATCTCCCTTTAGTCCAACATATAGTCTAAATACGCAAAATTGTAAGTGGCCCATTATCCGCTCATCATTTAATTTCTGAAAGGAACAATAAAAACATAGTTTAATTAGGAAGGAGTGTAAATGATCATCGCATATCTGCATCCTACAAAAATTGTGATTGTACACTTTTTCATACACATTGCCACACTATAAGCAAAGTAAGCCTCCTTAAAATTAACCATAATTGAACTCATTAAATCTCCCCACAGGGGCCTATAGATAATTAATAATTCAGGTTAGGACCATAGGGGTTAGGCATCCCATAAGCCGCCATGGTCAGTTTACATTCTTGAAACATAAAAGTTGATTTTTTAGGGAGGTTTAAACATGTCTATCTTCCCATGGAAAAGAATTCTCGAGCTCCATAAAGATCCGATTCAGAGCGGGTTAAGCTTAGGCACAATGCGTGTGATACTATTTGGGGCTACTTGACCCATCTAGTTCTTGGTACTGGTAGCTGAATACCAAGAAGCTCAATAATCGAAGGCTCACATGGGACGATGGTACTTAGTGTCCAAATCTAGGATAAGGCTTCCCTATAGGTGATGGTGCAGGCAACATTAGATCCTCTATTAATTACCTTGGTCAACTCCTCGGCTATTGGAAAGCATCACCAGTTCTTTCGGGATGTTGGCCCCAGTACCCACCAGAAGATATCTTCACAAGGCCTAGTTACAATTGAGAGTGTGAGGATGACTAGGTCTTCTAGGATTTTTGAGTATCATACACAAAACAATAAAAAACCTTTTTTGATTGCCTGGTCACATAGGATTAATCAAAAGGGAAATTAACCTTTTATTTTCGCTTTTTTTTTATGTATGCGATCACTTTTTTATTCAATATATAATCTCTCTCCTCTCATAAAACTAAAAAATATTTCCAAAAATCAAACAAAGATGACACCATAACAGACCCAATGGGACCTCGTCGATCTAGATACTTTTTGGACCTCCCCCCATTAGAGGTAGGAGTTCCAGGTCTTTCGCCATTCAGGCGTCAAATATAGAACACAAACACCTTTATCGGTTCATCCTTTATCGGGGCATTGTTGAGCCCTGAAATTGTCTTCTCTTTTGGAAAACTTCACTTAATTTCATCATTCCTTTATCATTTCATAAACCTAAAAATCAATGAGAATGATTAAGATTGCATACAATGATTAACTTATTGTACTTTTGTGATTTTTGTTGTCTTAATGATTTTTGAATAGTTTAGCTACAGAATACAGTAATTCTATAGCCAGTCAAGCGTTCCATAGCTGTTTTGGTGTTTAAGTATGTTACAGGTGTCATCTAGAGAAAATGCACACATGGGCGGATTCAAAATCTTCCCTACATCATTCCTTCCCATCCATGCGGACTGAATCGATAGCTGGAGGTGTCTAAGCACGTGGTCAAAGCAAAGGTCAAAGAAGCTATTTTCTACAGGAATTAGGACTCCTGATTTGATTTACAGCAAATCACGAGTCCCAAAAGAGTTTTAATTTGATTTTAACTTCAAATCTACACCTGTACCTATTTTTGTTCAATGTTAGTTATGAATTTTCATATAAATTAAGCTCTGTAATAACGATAAGGATAGTTGATACATATTTTATCATTACGAGGATTCTCTGTTTTCAAGTCTTGTGTTAATAAAAATGAGTTTTAGCCTTGATGCTGTTCTGAATACAATCTTTAGGAGTTAAAGGATTAATGCCGAATTGATAGCAGAGGGTCCCTGCTATTCAAGGAGGTTTTACATGTTTTCTAGATAAGTCATTTTCAATTTTGTTTTGTCATATTTCCTTACTTAGATTGCTTTCTGAAATCATAGCTTTTAGCATTATGTTTCATGTCATTTGCTTAAATAAAGGATCCTCATGATGTTTTAGTTAGTCTCTTTCTCAAGCTCCTCCAATACATCTCGATTAAATGAATGGATTCAATTGTAATATTCTGAGTTATTAGCATTTCATTTTCTGTTATTTAGTTAAAAAGAAGATCCTCATTATACTACAGTTAGTCTCTTTCAAAAGCTTTTCCAATAAACCTCTAATTCACGAATGAGACTTAGTTGTAATATTGCAAGTTATTGATTGTTTTTCTTCATAGAAGATCCTTATCACATTATGATTAATCTCTTTCAAAATCTCTTCCAATAAACCTCTAACTCATGAATGAGATTTAGTTGTAATGTTACAAGTTGTTTCAGCATTTCATAGGAGATCCTTACTACATTATTGTAATATTTTTCTCAAGCTCTTCCAGCAAACCTCTATCAAATGAATGAGATTTCACTGTAATGTTCTAATTTATTGTTTGTTTCAACATTTCCTTTTATGTTTTAGGAGATCCTCATTGCATTAGAATTAATCTTTTTCACAAGCTCTTCCAACAAATCTCTAACTAAACGAATCAGATTAAGTTATAGTGTTTTGAGTTACTTTTCATTTCATGAATGTTCATTTAGAAGCTGTAATATCCATGGATTAGGACTCTCTATTTTCATCATTTTCTAGTTAGGAACATAACTTGCAAATAAACTCTGTTTTAATTCATTTATTAACATTTCCTTTTCTCCCTCTTGACATAGATTTAAATTCATATTTTTATCATAGCGTAGCATACTAATAATAAAACATAAAAACCCCAAAACATCAATAAAACACTAAAAAAAACGAAGTAAGAAAAAGGGATACTTAGGCACATATAGTGCATTACACTTCATCAGTTTACTAGCCCTGGTCGATAATTTATGCTATCAATTTAGGACACTAAATTGACTAAAATTTTTGGCACCGTTGCCAAGGAAGTGTAATGCATCTCAAAAAAAATGACATGCGTAGAGAAAGAGATTTAAGATCTCCCACTTCATCCACTGAAGCAATTCTAGAGGAAGAATATCCAAGGACTCCTACAGAAGTGATAACCTTTTTGACTTCCACAGGAGAATATATTCTAGTAGAAGAATTACAAATCCCTAGTGAAGAGGAAGAAGAGGACTATTTCTTCAATATACCCTTGATAGAAGAACTAGTAGAACAATTAGTTTTCCAAACTGAACCCTATATCAGTTCGGAAGAATCTATCATGGCAGGAAGAGGTATAGAAGGAGGAGAAGGGGAAGGAGAAGTCTTTAATGGAGAAAACACACTCTTTGGAGGAGGTAGAGGTAGAGGAGGAGAAAGAGGAAGAGGTAGAGGTACAAAATGAGGTGAAGGTAGAGGAAATGCAAAAGGAGGTAGAGGTAGAAGGGAAAATGAAAGCTCTTTTGGATTCCCTATAATAGATGAAGAGACCAATGCAACTATGAAAAATATCTCAATCTCTGTTCTTCCAAACTTTCATGGAATGAAAAGTGAATATCCTGAGAAATTATTATTTGAATTTGAATTTCTATGTAGAACCTATGATTATCTACAAGATGCTCGAAAACTTAAACTATTCCCTTAAACATTGAAAGGAGCAGCATGAAAATGGTTTATGAGTTTAATCACTAGGTCTATTAGGACATGGGATGATATGAAAAGAGCATTTCTAGAAAGATATTTGGATTAATGTATACCAGTGAACCATAAGGAAGAAGTGTTCAAAATGATGCAAAAAGAGGATGAAAATCTAGAAGATTTTCTTGAGAGATTTAATCACAACATTAAAAGGGAAAAAATGAAAAATTTAGATCAAGACACCTTGAAAGCTCTTTTGTTGAAAAAAATTAGGGATGAATGGATAGATATCCTCAACATGATGGGGAAAAGAGATATATCTCAACTTTCATTACCTAGTATAGCAGAACTATGTATTAATCTCTCAAGAGGAAAATATAAAATTCTAAAAGGACCAAGAGATCCTGCTCTTGCAAGGGAAAGCAAATCTGCAACTAGAATAGTAAGTAGGGCAGAAATAGGGAATATGCTTGATGAATTCAAAATTGAAATTCTAGGGAGTCTTAGTGAGAAAATAAACACCCTTAAGGTACAAAACAAGCAGAAAGCTGAAATTGATGCCTTCACAATCTTTTGTCCCAAATGTAGGAAGAAGCATGCCTTAAGAGAGTGTCCTTTGGATGCAAGTAATAGTGACTTGTGAAATTTGTTCAAAAAAACATGAGACCAAGAATTGTCCCTCAATCCTTGGCCTTAAAGTTGCCTTTCAAGAAGAAACAACCACAAATTCCACAGAATCTCTTAATTTTGTCTCTAGAAGACCTTGGCAGGGACCTCAAACACAAGGGTTTAGTAATCAAATGTATAATCAACCTCCACCTAATTGGAACTCTTGGCATCAACCTTGGCCCCAATTTCAAAATCAATCTCAACCTTGGGCTCAAGGAGCACAAAATCCTTATGGAAGGTTCTCCCAGTATTATCAATATCCACCATCTTATCCATCATATCCATCATATCCAAAATTTCCTCCTCAACAAAATCCTCAGTAGAATCCACAACATCAAAATCAAAATCAAAATCAAAATCCACCACTTCCATTACCATTTCCTCAAAAAGAAAATCAGTTACCTGCCCAGCCAATACCAAATCCCAACAATAAAAACCCTTAGAATACATATATGGTAGAAGGTCAACAATTTCCAACCTATTTGATTACTCCTTTAGACCTTAATGATTTTCAACTTAGGTCTAGAAGAATACTTGAAAGAAAGAAACCTTCTGTAGTTACACAAGAACAAAACAATTCCGAGGAAGATTCTCTACGGGTAAATAAAAGTTTTGAAGAAAACACATCTATTCAAGACCAAACCATTGAAAAAGAAAAACAGAAAGAATAAATAATTTCAACTCCTATGTTAGAGCAACCATCAACATCTACTACTACACCTCATTTTCCTGAAAGATTACAAATTGATAGAGGTGTAGAGAAACAAATTATGATGCCTAATTATGATTTCCTAGATGAGTTAAGAAATGTTTGTATTAAGATTCCATTATTACAGGCCATCAAGGAAATCCCAATTTTAGCAAAGACAATAAAAGAGTTGAGTATGAAAAAACCAAGAAGAAGAATAAAAGAGATAAAGAAAATACAACTGGTAGGAAAAATAATAGACATAATGATGGGAAAGATTTCCATTCCAAAATATCTAGATCCCGAAAATCCAGTTGTTAAGATACATATCAAGGGAATTGAAATTCCAAACACACTTTTTTATCTAGGAGCAACAATCAATATCATGAGTAGACAAATCATGAAAAAAATAAAACTTCCTAATCTTCTTTTTACACCCACACTACTACAATTAGCAGATAGATTTGTAATCAAACTAGATGGGGTATTAGAAGACATTCCAGTGTCCTTAGATTCTTGAGAGTATCATGTGGATTTCATGATCCTAACTCCTAAAAATGATCTAGGAGGACATCCTATTATATTAGGAAGACCTTGGTTAGTTGCAGTTGATGCTTTCATTAGCTATAGATGCGGTGATATGTACATCTCTGATGGTAGTTCAACCAAGAAATTCACCTTGTATCCTCCAACAAGAACAATCATAGAATTAGATGATACTCAATGGATTGATGATGAAGAAGATATACAACCTCTCTTCACTATTTCAGAAATTAATGAAGATAGTCAGATTCTGAATGCCTTAGAAAATCATGAATCCTCTTCAGAATACAAACATGAACAATTCCAAGAATAATCCAATATTGAGTTTTTGTCATCAAGAAAAATGTCTCTTTACTCCATGGAAGAATTTGGCAGCTCTACAATTGAGATATTTCCAGGAAAAACCTTAAACATAAACAAAAACATAGAAAAATTTCAACAAGAAAAGCTAGTCAAAATATTACAGAGACATTCTTCTGCATATGCATGGGAGTACACTGATATGAAAGGGATCAACCCTAAGACTTGCACTCATCATATCTATATAGAGGAAAATTGTAAACCAATCAGACAGCCTCAGAGAAGGATGAATCCAAACCTTAGGGAGATTGTTAAAGAAGAGTTGCAAAAATTGTTAAATGTCAACTTTATTTATCCCATTTCAGACAGTCAGTGGGTTTCTCCTTTGGTGATTGTACCCAAGAAAAATGGTAAATGGAGGGTATGCATTGACTAACGAGAATTAAACAAAGCTACTCTTAAAGATCATTTTCCTTCACCCTTCATAGATCAGGTGTTAGATACATTAGCATGCAAAAAGTACTTTTCATTTTTTGATGGTTTCAGTGGTTACAATCAAATTCAAGTTGCACTTGAGGATCAAGATAAAACTACATTTACCTGTCCTTTGGGTACCTATGCCTACCGAGTATTTCTTTTTGGATTGTGAAAAGCACCTGCAACATTCCAAAGGGAAGTATTGGGAATATTTTCAGATATAATACATGACTGTGTAGAAGTATACATGGATGACTTCACAGTCTATGGAAACACATTTGAAGAAGCCTTAGCGAACTTGGAAAAAGTTCTAAAAAGATGCAAAGAAGCAAACCTTTCATTAATTCATGAAAAATGTTTCATGATGTTAACTGAAGGGATTGTCTTAGGACATCATATTTCAGGAGATGGTATTAGATTTGATGAGTCAAAAGTTGAAGTCATCTCTAGATTATTAGTTCCAAGTTGTCAGAAAGATGTTAGGAGTTTTCTAGGATTTACAGGATATTACAGAAGATTTATAGAAAATTTCACTAAAATAGCATCTCCACTTTTCAAACTACTTACCAAGGACTGTGAATTCAATTGGAATCCTGACTACCATTTAGCATTTGAAACCCTGAAAACAGAAATCTCTGAAGCACCTATTTTAAGGGGACCTAACTGGAAATTACCTTTTCACATCTTGATAGATGCCTCAGATACAACTTTAGGAGTTGTGCTAGGACAAAAAAACCTGATTCCTTATGCCATCTACTATATAAGTAAAAATTTGACTCCTTCAGAGTTGAATTATACTGTAACTGAAAAATAATTTTTAGTTGTTGTTCATGCCATAAATAAATTCAGACACTATATAACAGGCTATGAAACCTTTGTTCACACAGATCACTCTGCAATTAGGTATTTAATGGATAAATCAATTACTAATGGTAGAGTCACAATATGGTTATTGCTTTTACAAGAATTTAACATCACCATTCTAGATAGGCTCGGAAAACAAAATACAGTGGCTAATTTCCTATCTAGACTCCAAAACATTAAAGACAATACTCCAGTTGAAGATAAATTCCCTGATGAATATCTCTTTGCAATTACTACTAAAACTCCCTGGTTTGCTGATATTCCCAATTATCTAGTTTCAAGAAAATTTCCTTCAATTATGAATGCAAGAGACAAAAGAAAAATAATTTATGACTGTGCAAAATATTCATGGATTTCTAATGAGTTATAAAAAACAAGTCCAGACTTTATTATCAGAAGATGTGTTCGAGAAGACGAGATGCCTGAGATTCTCAAGGCATGTCATGATGAACCTTGTGGTGGAAACTTTGATGATAAGAGGACAGCTTATAAAATCCTTCACCTAGGATAATATTGGCCATTCCTCTTTAGAGATGCTAAAGAGTATGTCAAAAGGTGTGAAAGTTTCCAAAGGGTAGGGAAACCTTCCCCTTCAGGTGAGGTGCCATTGCAACCTTAGGTACATATTGAACCTTTTGAGAAATGGGCTTTGGATTTTTTAGGACCTATTAATCCTCCATCAAAACAAAATAAATATATATTATTTTTCACTGATTATGTTACCAAATGGGTAGAGGCCAAGCGATTACTTTCTGCTACTGAAGCATCTGTAGTTAATTTTCTTTTTGATGATATTTTTACTCGTTTTGGTGTCCCAAGAGAAATTTTTACAGATCAAGGAGCTCAATTCACATCAAAAATGGTAGAGAAAATGGTAGAGAAGTACAAAATCAGACACAGGAAATCCACTCCCTACCATCCACAAGAAAATGGCCAAGTAGAATCTACCAATAAGGTGATTGAAGGGATCCTAAAAAAGACTGTTCATTTACATAGAAGAGATTGGGCAGAAAGGCTTCCTGAAGCCTTATGGCTCTACAAAACTACATGGAGAAACACAACAGGACACACCCCTTATGAACTTGTTTATGGAAAACAAGTCCTGTTTCCCATAGAGTTTCAGATCCAAAATTTCAAAATGGCAGTCCAGTTAGGACTTGATTTGACAGAAGCATAGAAGCACAGACTGGAGCAGATTAATGAATTGGATGAGATCAAACAAGATGCAGTTCAGAGAAAAAGCATAGTCCAACAAGAAAGGACTAGATGGCATGACAAGTATATCAAATAAAATAAATTTAAAGAAGGTGTCTGGGTACTCTTGTTTGATTCAAAGTTAAAGGATTTTCTAGGTAAATTTCAAAATCATTGGCTCGGGCCATATGAAATTGAGAAAATATTTTAAAATGGAGCAATAAAAATCAGGACACTAGATTAAGGAAAGTTAGCATTTCTTGTAAATGGACACAGACTGAAATTGTATCATAAGCCACTTTCAAGAGAAGAATTTGTCAAGAAATTCCAAGATAATATTGATATGAAGTTAGTGAAGAAGAACTACTAACTTAGTTGTATTTTTCTTAAAAAATTAAAAATTAAAAATAAAAATAAAAACCAATCATTGATTTGCATGTTTATACAGAAAGTGTAGGGTGAAATCAGAATTCTTCTGACACTTTATACTTTCAAATTGTTCTTGTTCTGCAACTAAATATCATAAAATCACAAATTGCAGAATCATTTTTACTCCATCATTTCATTCATATTTCATTCCATCTCATGTTTCACTACATTCATATTCCATTCCATTTCATACTCATAATTCATCTCATTCCATCCATACTCATGATCCATTTCATTCCATATCCATATTTCATAATTTTTAATGGGTACATTCTACAGCTGTCTGTTCTGTAGCCAATCCTATTCTGCAGCCAATTTTACCTTGTAAGCCTAATTCAATACATAAAGGATGATAGTCAAAGGAGATTATGGAGCTTAGAAGATCAACATTTTACAAAAATTAAGGACAAATACAACAAGCAGCAAAATCAAAAGGGCTAAGGTAAACTGTGTGAAATTATTTTGATAGAAAAACATGAAAGATATAATATAGTTAAATCATATGTTTCTTAAAGATAATCTATCATTTGAATTTATCCTTACCTATCATAAAAACTCCTCGACCAAATCCATTACCTTCCACTCCATAATGGTTTATCATTAATTGAATGATTAAACGGTCAAAAACCTAGATGTGACCTATTAGGTCACGTCCTTAGATCGTATCATTTATTGATGATTTTTGAAAATAATAATAAAATATCTTCGCAGTATTTCATTTCATATCAAACTCTTAACCCGATCATTTCCATCATTTACCATTACCTTGTTCATTCATCCGTATCCACTCACTGCCATTACATTATGTAGCTAGTTTCATTTGCAGAAACAAAGAAGTCATTTTAAGGGCAAAACAACCTTCCACAGCTACTCTTTCTTCAGGCACAGGATCATAGATAGAGCAGCAGACCTAAGCCAAGGTACCAAGGAGAAATGGGGCTAATTGTGAGAACAGAGCCAATTGGGATGAAATATTTAGAAGGATACCCTCAGGTCAAGGGGCTATTACAACAGGTTGGGTGGATGAACTTTGTGGAGAATTTCAATGGATTTCACAAAGAAATCACGAAATCATTTGCTAGGTCATTCGATGGATCAGAGGTAGAAATTGGGGATATTAAGTTCACCATCATAGATTCATTCATAACTGAAGCCACAGAATTGCCAAGACAGGGAGAACGCTGGTTTAAAAACAAGGAGTTCCATAATGAAACTTGGAAACAAATGCTAAAGAACCTAGGTATGGACATTTCAGTGTTTAGAAAGGGTATTCCTAGTACAACTCTGAAAAATAAATGGAGGAATATGATGTTAATTTTACAAAAGTTAATAACATGTGAGGGTAGATTCGACACCTTGTATGTCTGTCATATTAGACTGATGATGAATTTCTTAGATGATGAAATAAATCTACCTTTCTTCCTACTTAATAGTTTTAAAAGGATGGCCTCTAATGTTCAGAAAAGACTCCAATTCCTAGAAACTACTGTGCACCATCATGGCCTAATTAAAATACTGATTGAGTTCCATTTGAAGAAAGTAGGAGATAGCTGGGAAGAATTTCTTCAAAGAAACCATTTTGAAGAACCGGAGGAAACACTATCTAGAAAAGAAACTGTAAGAAGAAGTAGGAGGGGAAAATTGATAAATATGTTGAAATCAAACTTGATACATCAACACAGGAAGATAGTGAAGAAGTAATCTCTGAAAAATTGACAAAGCTCAGGAGATAAATTAGGGTTAAAAGAAAAGAGAAATTAACAAGTGAATGTGCTGAGGAGAAAAATGAAAATCCGACTAAGTTAAGGAGAAGCTCTAGGCTTAAAGGCATGGTGAAAAATACATGGATTAAGGAAACGGGAGTAATAAACATTGAAGAGGAATGAACTCCAATCCAAACACCAGTTGATAGATCTCCTTTACACCAGTATGAAGAAGACCCTAACAGAGGAACCCCAGATATAGGTCCATCCTAACAACAGATTTATGAGTATGTGGAATCACTAGAAAAAAGGGCCTCAGAAAATCAAGAAAGATCTCTTAGTCCACAAGAACCTCCAATAGAAATTTTGAAAAGAGACAATTATGAATCGGAGATAGTGAATAAAAATATCAAGAATGAAAATGAAATCTTAAGAGAGCAAGTCAAATTGAAGAATGGCATGAACAACACTCTCTCTCAGAAAATGAAAACACTATATAAAGAAAACAAGAAGCTAAAGAAGAGAAATAAGAAACTGAACAGGGCACTCATTGATCTTTGGTTCAAATTATTCATGAGGAAACCCAGAATGGTATTTGTTGGGGTTCCTATGTTTTGGAAGGTTTGGCTCTACCAAAAGATAAGACAACATCAAAACCACTTTGGGACCTCAGGATCTAGCCCTTCTAGGTCCAGAGAGGGATCTCTCTATAAAGGCAAAGGTATAAGTCTTGAATTTCAGTTTCAAGGTATTAGGATAGTTATAAGGCATAAGTTTTGTTTTGTTTGTTTGTTTGGTTGTTGGGAAACATGAAGGAAGGGTTAAATATAAGAAAAAGGGTGAGAAAAGAGGATTTTAGGCAAAGGAGGGAGAATTCAGAGAACACTCGAGACCATTGGGCAATGGAGTCATAAAAGGGTTTACTTTCTCTTCAGTATCCAAGGCTTTCAATTGGGCTAGTCATCTAAAACAGAGGATCTTAAAGATGATAGTGTGGTATGAAATGGTAAGGAAAGAAGGTGAATGACAAGGAAACCTCCAAGGTGACCACTTAGGAATTAGATCTAGGGATAGGGCATGCCTTAAACACCTATGATCCAATCCCTAAAAGGAGAACTCTTCAGACAACAAGGAACACTTAATATTTAAACACAAAGGTGAAACCTGAGATCAGAGAAAGGCTTTGAACTTTTAATGCTTCGGCATCCAACTTAAGGGAAATTAGAAAGGTTCAACTGATTGAAAAATACCCTAGTGAGACAAAATCAACATCCTAAACTCCCAGTATCCCAATTCTTTCAATTAAAACTAGACAAGAACATCTAATAACGGATTCATAAATCCATACATCAGTTAGTAGTGAATAATAGCTACTACATTGGTTAAATTATCTTGAATAAGTTCTCAGATAACACAATCAGTAGAAAGAATCAAAGATAAGAAGAGCAGGGGCATTAAGGTACCATGCAAGGGTATATCCTAAGCCAGATTTCTGATTCTTACCAGAGAAATGAAATGTAATGAATTACAGAAGGAAAACAAGGACAAAGGTAGAAAACATCACCGCTGTTTTAAATCAGGATCCAGAGAAATGTGCTTGTCATATTAAAGAGCAACACCAGTCATATACAACATTTTCCAACAGCTTGATATTCAGTCTGAAATCATCTTCCTCAACCTATCTTACAACTTTACACACAGAACTATATCTCATGAGAAACAACTTACAATTCACAGATATCCCATCAACAACCAACAACCATTACAATGTGTTTTTATTGAGTTCTTATAGCTATAGAGAGGTAGAGGAGGTAGATTAAATTTTAATGAAACATTAAAACATAGGAAGAAGAGTGGCTTGAGGCCCATTCTATCTTAATATCTATGCATTGATCTTCCGTACTCTTTGGGTGAAAGAGTGGTCTTCAACAGGTTGATAGTAACTCCAGGTATGTTCTTTGATGTACTTTTCGGCTGAATTACTCTGTATTACTTTGGTGATAAGAAAAAGGAAAATAAATGACTTTAGGTCTGCCATACTGCATAAAAAAATGCTCTAGAAACATTTTAGGACTTTCTGTCAGGGTGTAGATCTTCTCCGGAGCTCGATGTAGAATAAAAATAGTATGGGAACCCGTCCTTTCATGGGAAAGAACCTTTTGCTGATGTGAGACACTGATAAGATTGTTTTCTGTGCTTTAGGCATTATTAGGCCTTCTGTTTTAATCACAAGGTCTTCAATTTGGTACACTCGCCCTTTAAAAATTTAATTAAAGCTTAAAATATTCAATTACAGGCTTTAAAACTCTTTAATCCATTACTGATACTCTTTGCCGCTTCATTGACTGTCTCTGTCTGTGAAAATGGAGTT
Organism: Pinus albicaulis; assembly: GCA_034641835.2. NCBI lineage: Eukaryota > Viridiplantae > Streptophyta > Pinopsida > Pinales > Pinaceae > Pinus > Pinus albicaulis. The sequence continues at coordinate 3,515 of JAXQQM020085191.1, read as the reverse complement.
TTAATGGCACTGGAGGTTTTACAGAGTTAAAAAATCGTCCTTTGATGAAAATATTTCATTTAGAAACCTTCCCAAGAATTTCTCTGTAATATCTGGCTCTGCAAATGGCCTTCTCTGCGCTCTATGTCACTAACAGTGACTGTGTAGAAAAGAACGGCTCTCATCGTCTGTAACCATGCACAAAGACACAAACAATGTTAAAAAATCCATGCGGGAAGGAGGATGGATGCTATGGAGGACTGTGAGAATGGCAGCGCAACAGAGATGAATCCGGTGGATGCAGTGGAAAAAGGATGAAAAATGCTGTGAAACGTTGGAAACATGACTTGATGAAGGTCTGATGGAGGAATGGTCATGGAACGTTCGATCAAATCAGGTAAAAGTGATCGACGATGGAGATTTCACTGATGGGATGGCTTTAGAGGCTAAGGGAAATGAAATAAACTTTAATGTAAAACATAAAAGTTTTAACTTTGGCGAAATACACAGGAAACTGATGAAAATGCAATGAAATCAGCTGTATATGGTGGGACTGGCATGGGCGGAGGGCGATTGATTATGAATTGTTGGATCTCAGGAGGAGATCAATGATGGAGATCAGCTGATGAAACTCTATGGTAGCACGACGAAAGAAATGTGAATGTAATGCGCTATAGAATGAGGGCCGTTAATCTATACAGATCAACGGTTGGGATCGTTAGATGGACTTTCGGGATCAAAGGTGGGGAAGTGGTTTTAAGAAGAGAAACCACTGTTTTCACGTTGAAATGAAGTGGTTTTGAATTTGGCTCGAAATCATGCGATATCACTTGCCGCTCGACATGTGGCAAAATGAAACCACCCATATCGCGTGATTTCAAACTATTAAACTTCGGACCCAGAACAAACGAGATATGGATGCTAGCCATTGGATCTGGGATGATGAGATATGACAGTGATGGATGGAGCGCGATACGGGGAGATGCGTAGTCGGAAGCAGGGGGTCAAGTCAAATGCGGTTTGAACGTGGACCGTCCGATCAGCGGAATGAACGGCTAAGATCTGAAGAGAGAGAGAAAAGGCGGAGTGGATGGTTAATGCTCAGGAAGAATCCTAACTGTCGGATCGAATGAGATGGATGGCTGAGATTCAATCGGAACCGGAGGAGGCAGGGGCCAAAAATCTGATGGGACAATGTTGTGATTGCATATGGACCGTCGGATTGGCGAGAGATCGACGGTCGCGATTGGGTCGGGAATGGCCAATCGGGGACACAGGGGCAGTGAGAGGAAAAATCCTAGTCGTTGGTTCTTGTGGATTCAACGGCCAGGATTGAATCAGAGATGTAATGGAGGGATGAGGTGGGGCATGATGAATTTAGCACGGACCGTTAGATCTTTATAGATCAACGATTGATATTGCATCTCAGGCCAGTAGAACAGAACCTCATCGCATTGGAGAATTTCACTTGACAAAAGAAAATGCGCTCGCACAAACTTCCGATTGCGATGCGCGGTGAACGTGATTAGCGCTGGCCGTTGGATCATTTAAGGAGATCGACGGCTGAGGTCCAACCCGCGGTAGGTAGATCAAAACACTGTCGCATCGGAACTTTTCATTTAACAAAGAAAACATGCTCCCGACCAATCTTTCGATGCGATAAGCGCTCAACGGCTTAGCGCCTGGTCTTGGCGCTGGGTTTCATGGAGGTTAGGGGCTGGGCTGAAAGGGGCTAAGCCTGTTATATGATAAGAAATGGGTTTTTTGGCCTAAAAACAATGTTTTTTAAGGCTAAACAAGGGTTCCAGTAGGGGAATAAAGGGTTTCTCACCAAATGAAGGGATTCACATGGCTTAAAAAGGGAAATTTGAGGGTTTAGAAGACTTAGGAAGGGATTTTAAGGGTCAAAGGGGAAATTTGAGAAAGGGAAAAAGGGGTTAAAATAGGGAATTTGAAGGGATACAAGGAAGCAGATGTAGGCTTTTCTGAGCATGATTTTTTCACAGAAAGTGAGGATTTCTTGATGGAAACAGCAGTGAAGATATTTCCCAGGGAAAAGGGCACATAGAGGCTTCAATAATGAGAGATTTTTAGAGGAAATGTGTCTCTTGAAGGCTCAGAAAAATATTTAGCCACCTGTTTGCTTGACAAAAAATTTATAGGTGGCTAACAATATTGACTACCAAAAGAAGTAGAAAAAGGAGGTTGGATTTTCTTGCAGAAGTTTTAGAGCACATGGAATAAATTTTTGATGAAATTTCATGAGGACATGCAAGAGTTTTGAAGTGGGGGTGTGTTGAGCCCTGAAATTGTCTTCTCTTTTGCCAAACTTCACTTCATTTCATCATTCCTTTATCATTTCATAAACCTAAAAATCAATGAGAATGATTAAGATTTTTTAAAGGTTGCATACAATGATTAACTTATTGTACTTTTGTGATTTTTGTTCTCTTAATGATTTTTGAACAGTTTAGCTACAAAATACAATAATTCTGTAGTTAGTCAAGCGTTTCGTAGCTATTTTGGTGTTTAAGTATGTTACAGGTGTCATCTGGAGAAAGGGAACACATGGGTGGATTCCAAATCTTCCCTACATCATTCCTTTCCATCCATGAGGACTGAATCAATAGCTGGAGGTGTCTAAGAATGTGGGAAAACCAAAATTCAAAGAAGCCGTTTTCTACAGGAATTAGGACTCCTGATTTTCTTACAGCAAATCACGAGTCCCAAAAGAGTTTTAATTTGATTTTAACTTCAAATCTACACCTGTACCTATTATTGTTCAATGTTAGTTATGAATTTGCATATAAATTAAGCTCTGTAATACCGAGAAGGATATTTGATACATATTTTATCATTACGAAGATACTCTGTTTTCAAGTCTTGTGTTAATAAAAAGGAGTTTTAGCCTTTATGCTGTTCTGAATACAATCTTTAGGAGTTAAAGGATTAATGCCGAATTGATAGCAGAGGGCCCCTGCTATTCGAGGAGGTTTTACATGTTTTCTAGATAAGTCATTTTCAATTCTGTTTTGTCATATTTCCTTACTTAGACTGCTTTCTAAAATCATAGCTTTTAGCATTATGTTTCATGTCATTTTCTTAGATAAAGGATCATCATGATATTGCAGTTAGTCTCTTTCTCAAGCTCTTCCAATACATCTCTATTAAATGAATGGGATTCAATTGTAATATTATGAGTTATTAGCATTTCATTTCCTGTTATTTAGTTAAAAAGAAGATCCTCATTATACTACAGTTAGTCTCTTTCAACAGATTTTCCAATAAACCTCTAATTCACGAATGAGACTAAGTTGTAATATTGCGAGTTATTGATTGTTTTTCTTCATAGAAGATCCTTATCACATTATTATTAATCTCTTTCAAAAGCTCTTCCAATAAACCTCAAACTCATGAATGAGATTTAGTTGTAATGTTACAAGTTGTTTCAACATTTCATAGGATATCCTTACTACATTATTGTAATATTTTTCTCAAGCTCTTCCAACAAACCTCTATCAAATGAATCATATTTC